>JAUPMH010150892.1:3414-13855 GCA_032270665.1 Metridium farcimen
AAAGGATGATTATACAGGAGGTGCCACCACAGCAACAATGATTATGGCAACCTTGTAAAAACTGTTTTAAATTTAAAAAGATGATTATACAGGAGGTGCCACCACAGCAATAATGATGTAGTGGCACCTCAAATGACTACCATGCAAAATCGTTTTTTTGAATTTCAAAGGATCATTATACAGGAGGTGCCATCAGAGCAACAATGATGTAGTGCTGAACAAATGGCAACCACGCAAATTTGAAAGGATCATTATACAGGAGGTGCCACCACAGCAACAATGATGTAGTGCTGGCAACCACGCAAAAAAACGTTTTTTGAATTTCCAAATGATTTGGTTCACATACAGTCCTTAATGTCATAAACATTGTCTACCAAAAAACACATTACCACTAAAAGAATTGATAATACACTGAGTTAAAAATTAAAATTTCAACTGCTGAAAACAAAACTAGAACAAACAAAGAATCACTTGTCACTTGTTGAAGTGCAAATCTCTACTTTACGTGGACAACGTTAGTGACATTCACTGTATGTAAACCTATTTCAAAAATCGTTGTCGCAGCCAAAGCTACAGTCCTCACTCTGAACCTTGCAAAGAATGTCGGTATTTCTTCTTTAATTTGTTATATTCATAGCATATTTTGGATGGACGTATTTGTGTTATACACTGTTACATGCAGTGGTAGATAATGAAACACTTATATTTCTTTAAAAAACGTGTTATCAATCACAAATCATGTTCAAATTACCGACAACCTTTGCTCACATGTTCATTTTTGCGGAGGGAGGAAAACCGCGGATAACCCCCTCGTGGCATAGGAGAGAAGAGCACATCAAACAAACTCAACTCACATATGATCCATGCCCTAGCAGGGACTCGAGCCTGGTCAAAGCGGTGAGAAGCCAGCGCTCTCACCGCTAGGCCACCCATGCCACCCAACTTTTTATATAATAAACGATCATTAAACAAATACGTTTATTGCTATTGCTCTGTGAAAACTGAAAAGGTTTCATTTCTAAATGTTCCACTCAAAGAATCAGTACTCGCGTTATCGATTAAATTAGAGATTGTTAGTAGATCCAGCTATTGGAAGTCCTCTAACCTTGCGTGACAACACTAACACCAAAAGAACTATAAAAGAGGTCGATAAATAAGCCTATCCCCACTTCATCGAAAGGTTCAAGTCATTCTCTTCACTTCCTGTATTAAATGGCGCGTTTCTAACCACCACGCGATTGCTGGATTGGATCTGAACGCTTTGGAATAACATGCAGATATATCAGAATGCTGAATTTGACACGAAAAAGAGGCAAGTTAGTGCAGCCAGATCAGTATAGACCAGTTTCGTTTTTTTCATTGCGCAGCCTTAGCCTCGATATATCATTTGATGCATTCTTTTGTATTTATTACAGCCCGTGGTAAGGCATGAACTACAAATATCAACAAACAATAGAAACACCATGGGCTTTATCTCTATTCAATAGAATAATTTACTTTCAATGGAGGCTAAGGCTGTGCAGTAACGAAACTTGTCTACTTCAAGTTGGTCGGCATATTTTGCATTCGAAGTGTGCACTAAGTAACGATCTGCGTCAAATATCTCAACGCATGCTTGAACTATATACGACGGGTTAAGTTTCGGGGAAGATGCAGGGACAAAACAATATCCATGATTTCGTTTCAGCAATAGTCCCTTTCACAGTTCCGTTCAGTGACCACGAATGATAGTTGCAAGTCGAGGTTCGCGTTGTTGCGCATAATAAATTATAGTTTTGCTATGCGCAACAACGCGAACCACCACTTGGAACTATTAGTGTGGTCACTGAACGGAACTGTGAAAAGGACTATTGTAAATATCATATTCCTTCTGATCATGATTCGTCGTCCTTAATTACTCGATGGGCGTAGCATATATAGACATTGAGCTCATTCGAAGAAGAGCCGAGTGAGGGTGTTTATCCAGAAGAAAATAGATCAAAGCTGCCTAAATGTTTTTTACTTTAAAAAGTTAAAAATAGGATCATTTTTAATCAGAGGTAAAATATCATTTCAACGCCGGCTACATTGCATGAGACCTGAATATCAATTATCATAGGAAGGGGTCATCGTTTTTCTTAATAACGACCTCAATAACAACAACAATTCTTTCTATAGAGCCGCAATTTGATGTGTCAACGCATGCATGAGCGCCCATTATACCATCACAAACGTAGCGAAAAAGTACGTTTACTGCCGGTTAATCGATCACCACATATTGATATCTTGATTAATTGCAAATTTTGGTTTCGCAGACAATATGATGGGAATAGTCTGGTTATTGTCTGTAACGGTAATGATCCTCGTTCAAGCCTGCGAGGGACAAACCTTTCAATGGGGAAGATATAACTGTAGACAGGTAATAACTCAGTGTATTGCTGTATCCGTTAGACATATCATCATCATCATCATCATCATAGTGATCATCATCATAATCTTTATCATCATCATCATCGTGATCATCATATCGTGATCATTGTCGTCGTCGCCATCGTCATCATTATCATCATCATCATCATAGTTATCATTATTATCATTATCGTCGTTGTGATCATCATCATCATCATCATCATTTTCAGTATGGTCATCTTCGTCATCATCATCATTATCATCGTCATCATTATTTATATTAAATCCATTAAATTGTATCACCATTGTTTTCATCGTTCATTGTTCTTGTATTCAATATTCATCAACTAACACTGTACATTACCCTTACAGCTTGGAAGAACATGTTTTAGCTACTTCTACGGTCCTCCGGGATTTCCAGGTATCCGGGGCTCCCGGGGCCCACAGGGGCTTAAAGGACTACCCGGGATTAAGGGCGCTAAAGGCCCTAAGGGGTATGGAGACATACATGAACTAATACATATTATAGGGCCAAACGGTTATAAAGGATACCGCGGACCAGATGGTCTCGCCGGCGCAACCGGAGCAGCAGGACTTAAAGGTCAAAAAGGAGAACCAGGAAGAAATGGAGCCGATGGTCAACCGGGTTTCAAAGGGGAGAGTGGCTACCCTGGTGAACCAGGCCCCAAGGGATTTTCTAATGGAGGTGGACTGGTTCTTGGATGGAAGAGTTGCGTTTGGAAACTGGATCCTACTCAGGAGTATGGACTAACAAAAGTATGTTGGATATTTTTTTTTTTTAAATTCTTTTATTCACAAATAATACTTAAATACAGTTAGGTTTAGATTATTTACACTTAAGGAGGATAAAACATTAGGTGTTATCCACTAGAAGATCGTTTAATTAAATTACCAAATAAATAAAGTATGTTGGATATATCGAAATGATTTTAGTTAAACCATCGCGATTGATTACGTCTTTGTTCTTCTACTACAAAATACACATTTCATAAGAATTATGAAATCTATGTTTAATATTTAGAGCGAAATTATGTGGTGTCACGTGACATTTCTTTTAGTGTTAATGTATTGACTGGTGGACAATGTTACTATGGTTACAGTGCGAATGGAAAAACCGTAAGCACCGAGAAATATTTCAGTAACCGTTTATTGTTCGCTGAACAATATGAAACGACTCTTTACCTACACGAAGTTTATCTGTCTACAAATCAGTCAAACGTCTTCCAGTTAGATAGTTGTTTCTGGTTGCTCAATTAACGATACACGATTTCTAAAATGTTACTAAGGGGGTGTAAGGGTTTGTGGTAATGCGGTTTTGCGTTATATATGGTGCGGTTCCGCGTTTTATTTCTGCGGTTTTGCGGTTTAACAAATCTTGCGGTTGCGGTTTTTAGCAAATTTTGGTGGGATTGTGCGGTTTTTGTCGATTGTTTTGTGCGGTTTGGCGGTTTCCAAACCCCCCCCCCCCCCTACTCCTCCCTCGTTACTGGATGCCCACAGTTTTTTGATTGGCACTGTAATGCCATTGACTGTATCATTGTTATCGTCGATTCATAGGAATGCTTGTTCAACAAGACCTTTCGTGATAGCTCGCTTCACGTTGTTTACGAGGGCAGTATGAGAACAGGATACTGCACTACATGTTGTAAAAGATGGTTCTTCACATTCGACAAGAAAGAATGTCCCCAAGGACGCATCGAGGCCTTGCTTACTGGCGACAAGCTATACTCGGGCCCAGGCTACCGCCATGGACGTATTGACGGCTACTGCGCAATCGCAGAAGGAAGAATAAGTGTGGAATTATGGGTAGAAGATTGTGCTGGTCATAAACGGGCGCTGAAAACTCCACTCAAGCGAGTTGAGACAACATCGAGAATAATTGTTGAAGAAATTGACATTGCTTAAAGATATTGGTTATAATCCTACCTTATAGTCCCCTTCATAGTTCCCTGCGCCATCTTGAAAGGTAGCCGGGCCTTTGCATCGAAGCGAGACGAACGTTGAGCCTACAATGTTAGAGACACGTGAATAATGTGAGCTGAATTGTGTGCAAAATAATTAAACGTAGAGGTAGTGAGTGTGTGTCTGAGTCTCCCCCATTAGTAGGGCACACGTGTCCAGTCTAGAAGAATTGAGACGTTAAAAACGTGCAGATTTATTTATTTATTTTTTAACAATTGTCTCTATCATTGCAAGCTCAACGTTCGTCTCGCTTTGATGCAAAGGCCCGGCTACCTTTCAAGATGGCGCAGGGAACTGTGAAGGGGACTATTGAACATTTGTACGTGTACTTAGTGCATGCAAGCTCAAACATCAATGATACCTTTGGTTTGTAAACAGGATTTTTGTTTATTAATACATTTTTTTCGAGCCTAAACAAAGCGGGTAACATGGAGTACAGATTATAATTTTTATATTTTTAATATAATAGGCAATTTTATTTCCTCTTGCATGGGTGTTTTTGTATTTTATGTTATGATATGTGTATTTTATCAAATCAAGACCTTACCATTAATATTATATTATTATACTATTATTCAAAGAAACATCTATAGTTTGATTGGTGGCAGCGAAAACAAAAAACTGTTTCAGAAACTGCAAGTGTTTCGCAACCAAATGTCTTTGTTCCCGGTCCAACATACCATTTCAAGGTTCTCGTCCACAACCTCAGCCTCGATAGCGTGAAATACGACGCTAATTACATGCTATCGAGGCTGAGGTTGTTCGATGAGAACAGTGAAAAGGCCTATTACCAAGTTTCGACTATATCTTTACTCTATTCCTTTCACTCCATGTTCCTCTAGCCTTCCCGCTTTCCTCCCGTTTTCCATCTTCTTCCCTAACCCTCCTTCTTCCTTAAAATTCATAAAATTCAATAACTCAAATTAATTCCCCTTCCTCTTCCCCTTGGAACAGTCCCTACCTTTAGGGGCAAACTCCCCACTCTCTCTTTCAACCTCGCTATAACTCGCGCTCGTCAACCCTGCTTGGCAGAGGTTTCTTTACTTCCCCCCTCTAGAAACCTTTGCACGTAGCTGATTGAACCCGTGCAGAACTTTGGACAGATAAATTAACTTCCAACCCTTGTATTGACGTGTGATTCATTCGTGATGGAATATCTAGCAGCTCCATGCAGAGGTTCCTCGTTCTTCACCTATCTCCTAATTCTTTTCGCGTACAATAGTTGTTTCAGTTTATTTCCTTTCCCTTTCCCCAACACACCAAGGACACCAATGGTATTTTTATTATTAAACTAGCTAGTGACGTCACCTTAGCGATGTGTCCCAGCCTGCAGGTTGCTGGTCTGTAACATGAGCTACTTGTGAATATCACATGACGGTACTGCCCTGAAACATGTTTGTAACTATTCGACTATAATATAAAGGCCAGTATATATATCGATCTAGCCGTCTACGATACGATACAGTCCTCAAGATGAATCCTTCTCTAGCTCTCACCATCGTCTTCCTCGTCGCCACAATGGCATTAGCACCGAGTCAAGCCATGAAACTCAAGTTCAAAGATTGTGGTTCTCGAGTTGGAGAAATCGTCTCTCTGGACGTAACCCCTTGTACAACTGACCCCTGTGTCATCAAACGAGGCGGAACTAACGCTACAGTAACCATCACCTTCAAACCCCACGAACAAGTTACAAGCGCCAAGATCTATGCATTTGCCATCTTTGGGATCATCCCCGTTCCTCTGCCTCTACCTAACCCTAATGCCTGCTCAGGTCATGGTTTGACATGCCCCTTAAAGAGTGGCCAGGTACAAGAACTAGTGATCGCCCATTCAATAGACAGTACATTCCCTCAAGGTAAAGTTACAGTCAAGGCCCAGCTAAAAGATCAGGAACGGAATAATATTGTTTGTGGCGAAGTCACTCTAACTCTGCAGTAGAACATTATGAAATTACTAGCGTGACATTACAAGGATTGCGTGACATCACGTAAACTAGAACGTTTGTATTTTCCTGCTTCCACTAACAATTGTAAGATTACCAAGGATGACGTGACTTTAATTAGCTCATAAATGAATGTGTATTGCTTTCTTAGGCCTAGTTCAAACGCCGCATCTCACACGTGCTGAATCTAATGCAAATAAGAATCTAATTCAAATAAGAATGTAATGCAAATAATAGATTTTGCTAATTTGCATGAGATTCGGCACATGTAAAATGCGACGTACCAACATTGTTACATGAATATACTCAACAATAAATCACTACATTGAACCACACGGGCAGATTGCGTGACGTTTTATTTCAATCACTGTGATTGTGTATTATATTTTGCAAAAATTACCCTCTTATACAAAAAGACTTAAAACCACATGTGAAAATAATAATCTTATCATGGTTAATCTATATATGCCTAATAGCTGGCAATGTGATTTCGTCATGCGCGTAACAACAATTTTATACTGACTTGCGTTACAATTGTCATCTAAAGCTTACATTGTGATGTGTAACGCAAGTGACTGAATCACCATATTTGTTAAAATCTGTGAATGTCAAAGTGACTTGCGTTACAATTATTTTAAATACATGTCATGCAACGCTTACACTGTAACGTGTAACGCAAGTGACTGAATCACCATATTTATTAAAATTCTGTGAATAGAAATGTTGTGCTATAAAACCCTAACCCTAAAATATATTTTCTCATATCATGACTAAAGAAGAACGCGTGACACAAAAGAGCGAACACATTCTTCTTTGTCACGACAGGTGATGGTTCTATTTGCTTTGTGCTGTATATGGTGGCTCTACTACTTCGGGTAGAAGGTATCTATGTAATCGACCAGTTTCATGTTATCTAACACCGCTGTGCTATTTGACAAAATCCGCATTTGCACAGGGATAGCCTCGATTCAGAGTAAATTTAAAGGAGTTTTCTATTGTTAAGCGATAACAAGTTTTTCGTGCGTTTCTTGGAACTGGTGAATATTTTGACACACAAATCGAGGCTTAGCCATTTGTCAAATAGAACAGCGTTGCAAGATAACATGAAACTGTAGTGTTAAAACATTGTGTCATGTATTGTGCCATCTATACGAACCCAATACCCCACATGCAGAACTATTTTTTTTTATTGTGACTTTATAATATAAAAACAATTGACTAAGTTCTCGACTTGACTCAGTCAGTTGAACTTTATTGGATTTGCGCGTAAGAAATGCACCTATTTATTTTTATAAACGTTGACCCAAAATAACTACAAATAGCGTTGTTAGGAATAATAAAATTATATAGAATTATAAAATTATTCCGCTTCGCGTCGTGTTGCTCTTAACACTTCTCTCGTGTTCTGTCAATCCCACTGCGTGTTTTATAACTGCACACAGCACGCGCGCGCGTTTTCTATTTCTTCATGAAATATCATACCAAGTACATAAATGGTATAATACTCAACACAAATGATATCTAAATTATCAATTCTAAAATTATTTTAGCTACCGTAATCAGGCATTGGACTCATAGTTACCGCTGTACTATTTGACAAAAGGCGCATTTGTACAGGATAAGCCTTAATTTGAAGTAAAAATATTCACAAATTCCAGGCATGGTAAAATATTAAATAAATAAATGAAATTGTATACATTTGAATTGAATCTGAATCAAGGCTATCCCTGTGCAAATGCGCCTTTTTCAAATAGTACAGCGGTGCTAGATAACATGAAACTGGAGTATTAGCTCAAGAGCACTTTGTACTTTATACATACGATAATTCCTAATAACGCATGTTACTATTTTTTCGGCAAACGGTTTGTAAAAACATGTGCATATCTCTACTTGTCTTTCAATTGTTGATTGTGATATAAAAAAATGATTGCTATCATTATTAGGCAATAAATATCATTATCTATTTTGGTGTTCTAAAATAATACCAAAATAATTCTCCTCAGGCTCGAACATTATTGGTGGAAAATTTCCGAGACAAAGTCGAGGTTGTTTTGCACCAATATTCATAGAGCCTGAGTAGAATAATTGTTACCGTGCTTGCAGAGAAAATTTGTCGCGCTCTATTCTCCTTCCGGCAAAAGAGCGAGACAAATTTGCTCTGCTAGCAGGGTAAATGATTGATAGAAAAATCTATTTTATTAGTAAATAATCATGAATGTGGTTTATAACTAGTTAGTGCTACTGTGCTGCCTGTCTCGCTGCAGTCCATTAAAACCAACGTATCAACTGTTCTATCAGGGCTATCTTCTCGACGATGGTTAACAGAATTTGTCTTGATACTGGGACGAAGTTGCTCGTTGACCTGTCAACACAATGAACTAATTGAGAACACAGAAATGGGCTCGCAGGATTCCTGTGGTATGATTATTGTCAGCGTTCAAGCTGTTTTATATTAAGAGGGGACTGCTCATTTACGTGGGATCATGTGGCTGAATGAATATATCGAGACACCCGAGAGGTGTCCATTTACGGGAAGTGTACACTTAAGGGTTGTTTATATGAAGGCGAGTTGTCCCTGCTAGCCGGGATAACTCTATTGTTTTGAGTCCCCCGGGGAATACAAAACAAAAGAGTTATCCCGGCTAGCAGGGACAACTCGCTTTCATATAAACAGCCCCTTATACTAAAGAGCGTGCTCATTAAAGGTGTCTGCTATTTGGGTGTACCAGCTTAAGGGAAGTGTTATGTTCCCCGGTCCAACATACCATTTCAAGGTTCTCGTCCACAACATCAGCCTCGATAGCGTGTAGTATGACGCTAATTACACGCTATCGAGGCTGAGGTTGTTCGATGAGAACCGCGAAAAGGCCTATTACCAAGTTTCGGCTATATCTTCACTCTATTCCTTTCACTCCATGTCCCTCTAGCCTTCCCTTTCCTCCCGTTTTCCATCTTCTTCCCTAACCCTCCTTCTTCGCAATTTCTTAAAATTCATAAAATTCTATAATTCAAATTAATTCCCCTTGCTTAATGGGTGATGTCGGTTGCCTAGTGTATCTCAGTGGCAGATCACAGCACATAGAAGGCGTGTGATCGCAGTGCATGTGTAAGGTGTCAGTAGAATGCAAACAATCCCTACTTTAACACGAAAACTATGATGAAATGAATGGAAGAAAGAGAAAGCGTTGGGGGAATGATCGAGGTCAGAGGGAGAAAGTCGCGAAGTCTTTCCCATTTCTCCTCATCTTTCCAAGACCGTCCTTCACGTCTCCATTTTATAGACAAACTGCATTGCACTCACTAAAACTTTAAGTAGGTACTGTTTGCAGTCTATACTATGGTGCAAGTCTCTGGGAAGAACAACGCACCTTAATTATAGGGTTTCCTAATAGATGAATTACTGAATTACGAAATGAAAAGAATAGGAACTTATGCACCACAAAAAAAAAGGATTGCGCTCCGACGTATTAGACTCTATATGCGATATTTTCAGAAACACAAGTCAAAATAGAGGATTTGTGTATAAGTTTATAGTTAAGAGTGAATGTTCTAAATTTATAGTTAACT
The DNA here is from genome assembly GCA_032270665.1 of Metridium farcimen. NCBI lineage: Eukaryota > Metazoa > Cnidaria > Anthozoa > Actiniaria > Metridiidae > Metridium > Metridium farcimen. The sequence goes on from JAUPMH010150892.1 coordinate 13,295, forward strand.
TGTAATTGAAGTTTTTAAATTTAACATACAATTAACTAACAAGATCCTCAACGTTTAGTTCGGCGGATTGTTCCACTTTGGATGATTCACTTTTAGGTTTGTTTGGTCGATGAAACTAAAGGAAAATACATCGATAAATCATATTTAAATAACAAAAGGAAATGATTTTCATGTGCACAATGGTATTGTATTCATGGTCTCGTATCTGCAGTTTGGGCTACCTGCTCTTTTTAGAAGTGTTTATAATTAGAATCGTTTTTTCTATTAGTGCACTTTTTGCTGACAAATTTTAAACTTTGCTCCACTATCAACTAAAGTTCGGCAATATAGAGTACAAACATTAAAAGCGTGTAACATAAATAGTACTAAAAAGTGATAAGGTTTGCACGCTTTTTTTTTTGTACCCAACTCTCCTTTAGAGCTCGAGTTGATTGCACATGCACCAGGGTGGTGTAGGTCATTATGTTAATTCACAGCAAAAAAAATTAAGTAATGATCCTTATAAAAACAATAGCACTTCCTTTTGTTCTGCGGCATTTCACTTTCCCCACATCCAAATTG
>JAUPMH010151114.1:0-13845 GCA_032270665.1 Metridium farcimen
TTAAAGACCTTAGTGCTAAAGGTCGAAAGCTCAAACTCAAACAAATAAAAAGCCAGAGAACATCAAATTTCTACTATGTACAATCCTGGTTTCACCTCCATATTTAAATTTAATTCTTAATAATAATTTAATTCTTAGTGCACCACATGCAATCTCAGTGCTCTTACAATTAATATGGAAAAAAAATAAAGTCATTAGTGGTCTTTATCGACAATGATAGCTTTTTATGTCTGTGGTATGTTAGTATTTCATGTTTTGTCAAGATTCTTGATACAGTTTTGATGTTAAATACAATTTAGTGAACAATGACCGTGGACTAGATTACTGCAGCAATGATCGATATTTACCAACCTGAGATTCTTTAAGTCTTTTATCATAGTCAGCCTCCAGTTTAACTAAAGGACCAAAAATGTTTTGATACTGGTAAGCATCCTCATATCTGAAAACAAACAGCATGAATATTAAAATCACATCACATCAAATATGTCTATAAATGAAGTAGATAGGCTGGGTTTGGTTATTTTCTGATCTCTGGAAAAACAAAACACTTCTGAATATAGCTAATTCAAACAAATAAATGTTGTTGTTGAGAAAGCCTAAAGCCTATTCTTTTAGATCAAAATTTACACCAATATACCAATCTATATATAGCTTTTCAATCCAAGAAACTGCACTATCCAAATTACTTTCCACAAAAGCTCATGAATATTCTGATAACTTACAAGAGAAAAATTATAAAAAAGTTTTTAAGCTGAAGAAGTAGTAGGTACCAAGGCTGAATAAGTTACCTTAGAAGAACTTGCTGTGGTTCATCATCAACTCCAGGCTTGTCTAAGTCTTCTAGTTTAGCTTCTGGACTATCCTGTAGGGAAAAAATTGAGGGGAGATGAAAAATTATCCCTCTAATGATAAACATTAGCATTCTGTTAGTAGTTTACCTTCCAGAGTTCTTCCAGTTTGTTTATTTGTTGTGCTGATATCTATAATCACAAAAAAAACTGAATCAGTCATGACGACAAAGATGATGATGATAATAATAATAATATAAGCGAGATTTGACGTTTGGACGCATCATTTTCAAGACAGACAAAATCACCGAGTGAAAATGAATATAAAACAGTCAAACAATGTCCCGAGGGATCTTAAAACAGCTTTGCCTTGATAGAGTCACTTTGGACATTTTGAGCAGGATCAAGTGCTCTAATGAATAGCATTTCGTACACTTTACAGTCAAATATGTTTCGGCACTTTAAATATCGATTGAGCCAAACGTGTGTTAACATAGACATGTGAAACCCAGCCTACAGGACTTTTCGGTTATTAAAAACTTTCATTATTTCAATGTACTACAGGTGAACTATATTTACCTGTCTTGCTCTGAGCTGATCCTCATCTGGAGGAACTTTTACCAACCAAGAGAGGAAACATCGATCATTGATTAATGGCTGCCACTGAGTTTGATCCCTACAAAAATGGAAGAGTATAAAGCATTCAGAAATGATTTAGTCTTCATTTGCATTGTCTTGTGATTCAAAATAGATTATCGTGTGTTCACAATTTGAACAACACTGAAAAACTGTGACAGCACTCACCAGTTCATGTCCTTGAGACTGCTTTGAGTCGCACACGGTTGTCTGAAAACAAAGAAAGGCAGAGTTTGTTAGATTATTTCAATTTTAAGATTTTAAAGTCTAGTCAACCAACACAATTATTACAATATCAACATTATAACGGCAATCCCAAACTTATACTCTCCAACTCAGCTCACTGCTTTCAATCAAACATACATTGTAATACATGTACCAGAAACTTGTTACCATCAAGTTCAAAAATTTATGGGAATAGGTGGATCTTGCTGTTACTTACCGGCACAACAACACCACAACAGAATCAGCTTTTGCAGGAATAAAACCAAGTAAAAACACATTACGACAAGTACAATTGTAACACTCAAGCACTGTTTCACCAAGAGGACCGTCCTTGTGTAGAGTGACCTCCTTATGTTTGGCTCTTACTAGATGATTTATGATATGGCTGAAAAAGATAATATTGATGATAAGTGATAGCCACAATTAATGTCTTATATGTTGCTCAATCTAAGCCTCAGTCACATGTGATACATTATTTTGCATATAGTACAGCCAGTGGTAAGGAAAGGACTGTAAACATCAACTAACAATAGAAACACCATTGGTTTTATCTCTTCTCTGACATATTACCTACAATCAAGGCTTAAACTGACTTTGCGACTAGCAAATTGCAATTTAATTTGGGGGTTTTCTGACCTGTCAATCAGTTCGGAGTCGGAGCTTACATCAAGTTGATTAATGTGCGAACTCGGAAAATTCGCAATTTTAAAACTAGCCCAAATGAATGGGCCTTAAAGAATGACCCAAAAATAGATCAATTCCTCTTGTTACTCAAATTTTGAAGCCGTGCACCCAAAAAGTTAACATTGTTATTGCAATCTTACCTTCCTGAAGTGTTCCCCCTGCCATTACAAAACCATTTTCGACATTGGATACACTGAACAACAGATGCAGGGTCATGGATACCACAATAACTGAAACACACAAATAAACAGTTTATTTATTTGTTTATTCATTCACTATTTATTCATCCCTTTCACTTTCCAAAACTACTTGTACTCCCAATTTTAAAGATAATCATTGTATTGTTTACAAGAAAATAAGTACAAAATAATATTGTTAGAAAATTAGTTTTATATTCTGACGTTTTGGTAAAGTTTGCAAAGACAGAAATTACCCAGAATAAAAAAAAATAATCTAAAATGCCTACCATATGTTATTAAATTGAGAGATATTGATATGCAAAAAGGTTATAATTATGGTACAATTTAAGCTTTAAACAATTCCCAAATAAAACTTTCACGAGATCAAAAAAACCTTCACGTTGATGACCGTTAAACTACGCACCTGCAAGCGTGAGCCGGCAAGTCTTTTGGAAAGTAGCTTTCATCTTCGTCTTCTTCAAAGTTGAGCTCTCCGAGCGAATTTGTTATTTTAGCGGTGTCATCTTTTTTCTCATCTGACGAAGGACCATTGACAGACCTGTCTTTCTGCTCTATTACACCGCCATTTAAAACAGTTGGCTGGTTTGGCTCAGCCTGTGAAGCTTGCGACTGAGTTTGAGTCTGTGAGGGAACAGTGAAGTCGTGAAATTCGTACTCGCTTCCTTGCGTATCCGCTCCAAAGTCTGCTTCTTCCGTATCCAAAAACGTCAATGTTTGAGAAGCAGGGCCGTATGAATCGACGGTTCCCATTTCGTTGTGAAATAGGTTAGATTTCCTTTCTAGTTTTGAAAGAAAACCTAAATAACCGCAAGACTTTTTAAATCTAACGTGGCCAAGATGGCGTGTGTTTTTCGTGAACAGTTTCGCAATCCCCCGAAGGAGGAACTCGACCTCGGAGAAACTTCGGAATCATTCGACGAGTCATCGGAAATGACCAGGTTTTGTGTGGGGTTCCTGTGCTTATTGTTTAGCGAGACTGACTGTTTTGCTACTGTTTCGTATATTTAAATTCATATAAGCAGTTTTCAAAGGGAAAAATCACGGAAGAAGCCGCCCCGAGGAACATCACGACACTGCAGTGAACAGATACTTTTGATTTTTTTTTTAATCAAAGTGTAAGGGCATCGAGAAATATTGGAATATACTAGAAATAAATGATTGTTATTATTATTATTAAAAACAATCTTAAAAGAACCTTTGCTAGAGGGTTGGGTGAAACAACCTTTAATATCACAAGTTTTTATTGTCCAACAAAGAATTAACAATGAGTACGAAATTAATTTCTGACATTTCCCTTTCATTTCACGGATTTGATTCTTTCACTCTTTCCCTTTTCTTTCTTGCTTAATATTCATTTATTCATATTGAGTATTTCTAATGATTTATATCAATCTGATAATTTCATTCTCAATTTATTGGTTCCTTATTTTACTTTTCCCTTCTTTCATTTCCTCTACACTGTTTTTTTTACACTGTTTACCTCTATAAATGCTTACTTGAAGTAGTAAACAAACAATCTATTGTTCATTTGTTATGCATTTATAGTCGCTTTCTGTTTACTATCCATTTCTTTACCTTTCACTCTTTTTCTTTATTTTTCGTTTCTCGGTGCTTTTGTTATTCTAACTTTTATATTATTTGCTCAGTTTCGTTAATTCTCCTTGAGATGCTTTGATGCACTTTGTGTGTGTGACTTACTCTACACTGAATTGCAACCAAAGTTTCAGTGGCGGATCCAGGGGGAAGGTCCAACGGTTGCATGATCCCCCTCCCCCCTTTGTAACGACAATAGCACTATCTGAAATCTCTTTTCTCTGCTCTTGGGCTACCTGTGGCAACTCTCGCCCCATTTTTCTACGTTTTGAACACCCCTTTCTGTAAAAATCCTTGATCCGCCACCGAGTTTTTATTCCTTTTTTCATTAAGACGAAAACCTGTTTTTCTAAAGCTTGGTTGCCTACAGCTATATTGCTTGTACCAGTATTCTAACAATGACATCGTTTAAAACCATCATTTTATCATTAATATTTAATTACCCTACTAGAAAGATCGAAAGAAAACTCTCAGCCTCCCACAGAGTGAATAATTGGTCATCTTTTGAATATAAAACAAATTTGAAAAACAGCTTTTGGCTTTAGGGTGAGCACAGAGAAAACAGTTCAATTAAATTGACACTCGGACCTGGATGAATTCTGATATTGAAAAAAAAAAATGCTTTCCTCATTTCTAAAACATTCGTATTGCAAAGGCTACAAATGTTTCAAAAATAAGTTTTAAAAACTTCTTGTTTAAGAATGTACTTTAAAATAACATAAACAGAGGAACAGTTAGGATCCCATTAACACCGATGAACTTGCAGATTGAAACAGGAAAACAGCTGTGAATAGTATTAAATATAGTCCTATTCATCTGATCGGAAACATTTGCAATCACAAAAGGCTATCGTTTACTGCTGGGCAAAGGGCGTAACCTCGAAAGAAGCTCGCTTACACAACAGGAAAACTATTGTAGCGTTCTATATAAAGCCGATAAAAGGAAGTCGATCTGTCAAACCATAGTCAAACATTGTGGTTTCCCGTCGGATTCTATTTTCACTCTGGAAATGGCTAAAGGAATAAGTCTGTGAAGAAGCGACTGCATACTCCTATAGAAGTGCCGGTGCTTCAAGGTAGAAGACAATACAATCCAAAATAGCCAACATTTACAATTGGGTTAATACTATTAACACAATTCTATAAGTAAGTAAGTAGTAACTTGTACCCTAAAAATATTAAAGGAAGGAAATTCAATACGTCGAAGCCGATTTTGAAGTATTTTTTTTTTACTTTACGGAGTAGCATAAAGCTTAAATACTGTTGAAATTAGATTACTATTGACATTACAGAGGTAATCCATCACCGGAGCGAGTATGTTGCTCATTCTTTTTCAACAGTGTACAAGTTACCATTTTTACGCCTAATTGCTTCCTTCCGACGCATTCCGCTGTACTGTTTTTAAAATATGCGTGCTTCAAAACAGACCTTCATAGATTAAGTCCATCCGGTGGCGGAACAGAGTTTCCCGATATATGCACGGGTACCGAACGACCTTGTAACTTCGCTAATTTCGCACAGGTGTGCTTGTGATGGTTACTATAGCAATAGAAAATACATCCAGTCGAGTGGGGAACAACGACACATTAATCCTGTGATTGACAAATACCCCAGCTGCTTGAACCACCACGCGCTGGTGTTCCACTTGACTGACGATGCAGAAAATCAACCCTTTAGAATCGGGATTTCAAAGCTATGCGAGCCTCAACACGCAAATTTCGCAAGTTAAAACGCGTAAACGTAATTTGATATTTTACTCGAATTTTCATGGCATGAAATGGACGATGTTGGGATTATTTTTGATGGAAAGTCGATTTGGGATTCCGTTGATTGTATTGTGTTAAATTATTTGGTTTTTGATAAGTTTCCCTGGAAGCACGTGTTGGCCGACCTCGCTTCTATTGTCGGGTTATAACAGGCTCTTATGTTTGTAATTAGCAGCACAAATAATGGCAGGACAAGGAGGTGTGACCACATTTGAAGGAACCTACAGAATTTTAGCCCCTACCAAGAAAAAATAGCCCCAAAATTTTTCTCAACTTGTCATTTTTAATTGGCTTAGTTTTAGGAGTTTTAGGGAGGTGTGTTTCGAATAAAATATTTTGTGAAGTATGTGTTTGAGCACTTCACGCGTGAATAAATAAGAATAAATTAGTTTAACGTATTGTAATGTAAAAACAAGGCTTGATTAAAACGTAACGAAATTAAATCATTTGGTGCCAAGATTGACGTGCGAGGTATAGAAAAATACTTATTTAAGTAAGACAGGTCTTTTAAGTCTTGTTAAAAAGGGTTCAAAAAGGGCGAACGGTAGACTTTCATCTGCACGTGTGTGTTTATTTATTTGCATAAATTACTAAGGGTTTCCACGCCCCTTTGAAACGAAAACAAATCAATTGTTCGCAACGCGCCGTATAAAAGCCACTTCTCGACTTAGATGTCATTGTACCACCAACAACATCAAGGACGCGAAAAGTTTCACACACGCAAGAAAGAAGGGAATTTTTTTCAAGAAATTTAGATTTTTTACTTCAGAACCAAGTACTTTTTGGTAACGATGGATGGCCTTATGTCAAGTTACGCGCTTGATACAGTTGCTGCCGCGAGATGTCTGCTTGATCTGTCGAAATCCTTTTGGCCCGAGCCAATTTCTCGTTCAAACGATGAGAGAACTTCAGCTTTAGCTATGATCGCCAAGGCTTTGGCTTCGTTCGACCAGGAATGCCGAAACATGAAAACAGAAACAATTTTATCGTCGTCACTGAAACCTAAAACCGATAATCAGCAACATGGGGAGAAAGTCGTTCCCCTTGATGAGAGAGACAAGTGTGTTAGTCCGCTCACGCCTACTTTAAAGCCAAGCGAAGCGAAATCGAGACTACAACGAAGGAACACAACTAGATCGGGAAGGATTGTCAAGAAAGTTCATTCATGTCACTACGAAGGATGTTGCAAGACTTATGGCAAAAGTAGCCACCTCAAGGCACATCTACGAACACACACCGGAGAAAGACCTTTTCATTGTGCGTGGAGTCAGTGTGGGAAGAAATTCGCCCGTTCTGATGAGCTCGCACGTCACTATCGGACTCATACCGGCGAGAAAAGATACGTTTGTAACGAATGTAACAAGAGATTTATGCGAAGTGACCACCTTACAAAACACTCAAAGACCCATGCATCTTTCAAGGATAATATCGTCAAGCAACCAACTAATCCACTGTTCTTTTAACGGTTAAATGATTACAAGAACACGAAAAACGACAATTTTTTAATAACTTCATGATTACAAGAACATGAAAAAAGACAATTTCTTATTAGCTTCAGTTATCTAAAAAAACTTTATATGACAAGAAAGGTATTTATAAAAGTTTCTTGTGTATACACATTGCTATCAAAAATGTAAAAAAATCGCCATTTTAATGAGAAGATATGGACACTGTATTTGGAAAGAAAATATCGTAATTTGATCTGCACCGCAATGATTTCAATGTGGTCAATTTTACAAATTTACACAAGTGGGCAGGTTCCCCACAAATTAATGTAAACATAAATAAGAATTCAACGTAAGTCTACAATAAAACAAATAAATGTCGTTGCTTAAGCTTGCACGTTATGGTCTTTTGTTCACGGATTTATTTATATTCTGTTGGGAAAAATTGCTTGGGGGTAAAGACAGGTGTCACGCGAACGAATTGCGTGATGCATAAATTATCATTGCTCGTTTTGCGAGATGCATAAATTATCATTGCTCGTTTTGCGTGATGCATGAATTATCATTGCTCTATTTGTGTGTTGCATAAATTATCATATTTAAGTAGAATAGAACTAGTGAACCAAACATTTCTGACACGTACAACCAATTTAATTGAGAACGAAGTAATTTTCATCCCGGTCAGATAATCAATAGTGTGTGACACTTGGTTAATATACCGTAAAGTGCGTGACGCATGAATCAATGCACTGTGTGATGTGAATCATCACATTGCGTTACAGTAAAATGTGCTACAGGTATTTCAACACTTTAATTGCGTTTTAATCTTGTTATTCCAAAACATCTCTACATTTTCAGTTCTATTTACAATCTATTTTACTTTCTCTAATAACAACCTACTTCAAAAGCACCAGCACATCATGTAATTTACATTTTTTTCTCTCTCTAAAAATACACATAGCTGTCTCTAATCTCTTACACAATCCTTTCTTGTATTCAAATGCTTCTTTAGAAATCCATACAACAGAATAATTAAACCAACAAAAAAACAATGAAAAGGTTTCTGGTAGTACAAGCAAGTGAAATAATTATTGTGTAAGATTCAAAAGATGTTTGTAGGCGGTGTTTAAATTCATGACATTTCCGCTTGAAAGCTTGGTAAATACATTTATTTTAGGCTGAAAAATCGAAAGTGTCATGAATTCTTGTGTAGTTTAAAATACATATTTCTATCACAAAGGGAAATTCCCTTTGTGATAGAAGTATGTATTATAAACTATTTATTCCTAACTAAATACCTCTCAAGAAAACTCCCAGACTATCTCTTTTTTGAATAATTTTTTTTTAACAGAAATCACAAATCTGTAAAAGTGTAGGTTCACAAACCCCTTTTCGCTAATTGAGGACTTTCAACTTTGTTTTAAAACACATCCTTTTTCTACCTCGTGAATGTCCAACTATTGAATGCACCTTTTTATAATTCAAGAAAATTATAAAGTTGAAAAAAACATGTTTACCTCTTATGTTTTATTTAAAACAGGTTTAATTTATTGTATAGAGATTTTAAGATAATTTTTCTGAGTTTGAATACATACTTCCTTGTTCTTACTTTCACTTTATACAAAGTAGTTTCCATACTATGTTTATGCTAAGTTCAATGGTTTATCTTAGTTTTAATTGTAGCTTATTTTGTAGGTCATCTCTTACTTGATCTTGAATGGCATTGATTTCATCGGCATGGAAGGTTTTGTCCATAGCACGGTATGTGATACGATAGCATTGACTTTCCTCTTTGGTCTTGGGATGAACGAATGAGTCAATCAGTTCAACCTTGGGAAAAAACAACATTATTATCATCACTTTTGATTGACTCTACAAACAATTTTTAAGGGCGTTCGCGGTGAAATGCAAAATAAATGTCAATTTTCTAAAACTTTGCCACTTGATAAAACTACATTAGACACATCAAATAAGCTAAAAAAATTGGGGGTCACTGTCGTTGTTTTCGAGCAAAATGGCTTTAAAGTCAGCAATTTTGGCCTTTTTCGCAAGCAGCAGGAATGATTGTATTGTTGACAAAAACAGGAAAGAAATTTAGCCAAAAATACCAGTCATAATAAAAATAGGAACTAAAATGTTTTTTTCCTTAAACCACCAATCTATTTAAGTTTTTCACTGATTTTAGGTCAACATTTTAAGTATATATTTCATTTACCTTTTCGACAATATCTCCTGCAGTATTTCTGATGACCTCACAGAAATCATTTGAGGAAAACCCTTCATGCGTCCAGAATGCTATGTCTTTATATGTTGGTGGGTATTTACTGAATGGCTTGAATTCATTAATTTCACCATCACGGAACTGTTCAAGGAATCTAGTATCTTCACTCCAGAATAGCCTTATGTCTGGAATATTGAAGAGTCTCATAGCAAGACGTTCCAGACCAATTCCAAAGGCCCATCCAATCTGATCTACGGCTCCAGCTGAAGGAAGAAATGAAAATAATAATGGTTACAAAATGATGATAGATGAAAACCTATATTTCCAATGAAATACAACACAAGGTAGTCCAGTCAGTGGCTTTTGCCCTTTATTAACAGGAACCATGATGATGATAATGATAATCATGATGATAATTATTATAATGATGATGATGATAACTTAATTGCTATATTGACTAGCCATGGACTTGCATCCCTTTCAGGGGGAGAAGAAATAATCATATTACGAATTAAATGCATCTTATATCACTTTTATGGAATGCAGCATTGGAACAATTACATAAAAACAACAACAAAATTTTGTACAACGTACAGATGCGCAAGAAACCACAATACCATAGACATAAATTAAAATTAACGGAATACCATACATAAAACAGGCCAAAACTACACGTACATCACCCCCTCGTGTTCCCCTCATAAATGTTCTAAATAAAGGTTACCCACCTTTGTTTAGTAGTTCTTGCTCCATGATGCCACATCCAACAACTTCCAGCCATTCATTGTTGAAGTTCACTTCAAGTTCCCAGGAGGGGTGGGTGAATGGAAAGTATGTATCCACCCAGCGCATTTCAACCCCTTCGCCACACACAGTCTCAACAATCCCTGATAAAGTGCTTTTTAAATCAAGCTCAGCTAGTTTTACAGCTTCCAAGGTGTGGACAGCTTGTTGTTCATCAGTTCTTTCTCTGTTGTTGGTAAACAACTCTAAAGGTTCCTGAATAAACAAAATTCCATCAGAAATCAGTCTTTTACACTATGTTTGTAACTATATGTACATTCATTAATTTTGTAAAACCATTCAAACAAGCAGACTAATAAACAAAATTACATTCGAAATAAGTCATTTACACTATGTTTGTAATTACATTCATTAATTTAAACCATCCAAACAAGCAGACTATTCCAAAGTTTCTAAAGAAACAATTAGAGGAAGAGAAGTAACTAATACACTACAAAACTAATGTTTGACTTTGTTTGTTTTATTGAAAAACAGCAGTGGATATTGTTGAAACTTTTTAAATGTGAAATCACAGCTTTCCCCTCCCCCCATTGGGTCCAAGCGATGCTATAATGCAATGTCCAAAGCTTACCAATAATTGAAGGGAGGAGAGGGTGAGGAAAGTAGAGTTGACAAGAAAGACTAAGTGAGCGACAAGAAGATACTGAAGTTTATTCTCATTATAAGTACACAAAGTTCAACCATTTTGTACATAATTGTAGAGTAACTATAATTTCCATTCTGGTCAATAGACCTTATCACAGTTCTGTTCAGTGACCACAAATAATAGTTAGTTCCAAGTTGAGGTTCCAGTTTCTGCGCATAACAAAACTATATTTTATCATGTGCACCAACTGGAACCTTGACTTGGAACTATCATTCGTGGTCACTGAAAAGGAATATTGGACAATAGAATTTCATTAAATAATAAGCCGATCCCAATGGCCTAGATATATATATTACATCATTACCTCATAATCTCTGTACAATTCATACTTGGTAAACAGACGTACTCCTTCCATCTGATGAAACACTGGATAATGATTCTTATCAATCTCATCTCTTCTATAAACATCCCCACTTACAAGAAAAGCATCTAAACCAGTCCTCATTAGATCCACTTGATGCGCAGAAGTATGCGCTCGTAGCATATAACTATTATTGATGTAATAATTGTCGTTCTTGGAACGACTGACGTGGTTTTTGGGAACCAACAAACTATCAAAGTTCTGTTCTACGGTTACTACGGGAGGAATATTATCAACCATTGTGAAAAGAGGTCCATTACCATGACGTCGTTCTCTTGCATACATATACTCGTGTATTTTGTCTTTCAGGATCTTGAGGGGATGGTTTTTGACGTGATGCAAGTTTCTGCCAACTTTGGACAAAATTGTCGGTGTGGCATTTGTGTTGTCATCTTTTGTGTATTTTTTTGACAAAATTATCAATTCGTCACTCCGTTCGGCTTCTTTAACGCTTGTAGTGAGTGTTCTTGTGAGTAAGTAAGAAGCATGACGAAGATTTTCTCTTTGCGTAAGAAAGAAGCAAGCACGAAAGTGTCTGCACGTTGTAGAAAACAACATGGTTGCTTCTCTCCCCTCCACGAGGATACAGGGAGCCCAACTAAGACTAAAAATTATCTCATCTTCCAGAATAGATTTCAATCAAAAAAACCAAATCAATTACAACAGATATAAATGCAACAATAAAATGTTTAAGTTTTGCACTGATAATCATGTATGGAATGGATGGAAAAATGGAGAAAAATAAAAAAAGAGAAAAAAGTTTAGGCGGGTTCCCTATGCATGCGATAAACGGCACTGCGTTTGCGCAAGATGGCCCCCGTTACCTTAGCAACTGAAGTAAATCAGGACCTTTCGTCTTGTTGATGCAAAGATTATCGTACTTTTTTGTTAAATAAATTAATAATTTGACCATTTAGTGTACAGAAACGTGATAAAAATGAAAAAGGGAACTACAAAGCAAGCAAAGGCGGTAAGTTTAGGTCATTTTAGTTGCGTTTTTAGTGTAAATTTTACTTTTGTTTATGACCCTTGGCAAGCCTCATTTGCACAATCAAGCTCAGTTTTATTCAGTTATAGCTTGGATTTCTTTTTTATCTACTTTGTTTACTTAAAATTGAAAATTACCCGATTGAAGAAGAAAATACACCGAGTCAAATTGTCAGATTTTGGCACGAAACGACCCAAATTAAACTTAAACTGTACAATAATTGTTTAGACATTGATCATAATGGCGATGTCAATGTTGTGACTGATGTTTCAAATAATGTTTCTTTTTAGGACAAAAAGCCTGGGGCTGCTCCATCAAATGCTGCTATTAAGTCAAATAGTAAGACAACTGCTGCAAAGGCAAAACGAAAGGTATTCATAAAAGCAAGAATATTGCTTTTTATTTGAATTTTTGTAAGGTAACAATATGCAAGAATAAACTTTAAATTTTGTTCATTTCTATAGGAAGAAGATGATATGACACAAATAGGAGATGATATGGATGAATGGATGCAGGTTAGTTCCGTTCTCCCATTCAGTTTCTCTTCCCTTTTATCCCATTACATCACTTTTCACAAATCAATTATAAATTAAAACATTTTGATAACTTGCACTTGTTTGGACCAAACAAATGAAAGTTATCTTCACTTTGAGGAATTCTGCTCAGATTTTCGAAATGTCAGACATCAATAGTCTTTCTGTGCAGACTTACTGCGGTTTTCAACTTTCTGCGAGCTCAGACATTACAACGGTTGGTTGTGAAACATGTTCTTGAAAGCCGTCAATCAAAAACATAAAAAGTGCCAAGTAATTAGTAGCAGCCAAAAACATATTTCACAACTAGACGTTGGAATGTCTGAGTTCGCAGAAAGACGACAAGAACACACACCTATAGGATTATGATTAGCAACAAATTATGTTGCTATTGTACACCATAATTTTTTTTCACTTCTCTGCTTGCTTATATTTTTCTAATATCATTCCTTTGAAATCAAGTATCTGAATGTTCTGTTTTTATTTCTATTTTACAGCCTAAACAGCTCATAAAGCCAGATGATCAACTTGAACTATCAGAGGCTGAACTAAAAGAAGAGTTTACAAGAATACTGACTGCAAACAACCCGCACGCTCCAAGCAACATTGTTAGATACAGCTTCAAAGTAAGTGATGATTACTAATCTTCATGCAATAAAGGGAAGAAAACCTGTAATTTGGTTGAACATCATGGTTCCTTAATCTCCATGTACTTGACACAGTCTACACAATTCAATAGTAACAACAAAAGACTACAATTTAAACAAAGCTAGTAAAGAATGCAATAGGTTTCCAGTGCACACAGAAGGACCCATTGTTTTGCATATCTTCCCAGCTAACTTGATTGTCATCAATTATCTGTCTTTTATCAATGAAAACATGAGTGTTTATTAAATTAACTAATGGTAAATTTTACGGGTTAAAACTTATGCAAAAACCTATTCACTAATGTTTCA
>JAUPMH010151336.1:0-13840 GCA_032270665.1 Metridium farcimen
TTCATTTGTTCATTCATTCATTTGTTCATTCATTCATTTGTTCATTCATTCATTTGTTCATTCATTCATTTGTTCATCAATTCATTTGTTCATTCATTCATTTGTTCATTCATTCATTTGTTCATTCATTCATTTTTTCATTCATTCATTTGTTCATCCATTCATTTGTTCATGCATTCATTTGTTCATTCATTAATTTGTTCATTCATTCATTTGTTCATCCACTCATTTGTTCATCCATTCATTTGTTCATTCATTCATTTGTTCATCCATTCATTTGTTTATCCATTCATTTGTTCATTCATTTGTTCATTCATAATTCATTTGTTCATTCATAATTCATTTGTTCATCCATTCATTTGTTTATTCATTCATTTATTCATTTATTCATTGCAGTACCCTATTGAAAAAACGTTATGTGACATAGACCTACTTTTATAAAATTGTAATTTATCATTTTCATTAATCCATCCATCCATTCATTCATTCATTCATTTATATTCAACTGTAATGTTTCCATTGATGTATATTTCAGAATTCACCTCGAATAAGTAATGCACCTCCTCCATTAAAAAGAAGGTCAGTACCTATTATATGTATTGTGTGCTTGTCCAAAATTGTGTGCAGACAAACTTATTTACTTAATCTAAAGAAATAATCCAAATCTTATTTACATGCAGATTACTGTTAGTTTTGCTATATGCTAATAAATAATAAAGATAGTATTAAAGCATGAACTGTAGTTGATAAAGTAGTACAAGCTCTATCATTTTAATTTTAAATAACCAATGCTTTAGATTCAATAATATTCAAAATAATGCTTCCAATAATGTTTTCAACATTGAGACACACTTAATACTTTGTTCGCAAAATGATAGATTTTTCATCTTGTATCTATCTATACACAATGCACCAAGGAGTAGTGAGTGAACTTGTAGAAAGCAGCAACAATTGTAATGATAATTATCCTGATTTGCTTGTCCCAGTGTTTCCGAATGCCATCTCGGGGAATAAGTTTCTTTGTTTGAGGTACACGTTCCTTTATGTCTGCCAAAGTTGAACATGATTGTATTGAGCAAGCAGTAAGTTTTATGTTGTTGGGTTCTGGGTGATTTTGTGCACACACTTCTGGTTAGTATAAGCCAATCAGAAGCATTTATGTCGCATCGCCAACAGTTCCAAGATGGCTGATGTTCCAGAGAGCCAACAGTGTACTCATTTTACCTAATTTCATAATGTTGAATTCCTGAATTCATAATGTTGAATTAGCGCTGAACAACTCAATCAATCGATCGATACGTTATTCAAAAAGGACTTGGTGCATTGTGTATGTATGTATAATATTGGTATGTCAATGTATATAAAAGTAATCCATCTTGACTGACATGAAGAACAAGTTAGCAGGTACATTTATAATTGTGATACCATCAACATGTATTTATGAACTCAAAAGTTTGAATTTTTTATGATTATATTTCTTTAATTTTATCTATTGTGAACTCAAAAAGAAAATTCAATTTTTGATCATGAGGACTAATGCTAGTGTACAAATCTTTATCATCAATTAAGCAGAATATTGACAAAGTCATATTATAATGTTGAAGGGTGCCATGTCTCTGAGTAATTTTACCGACTTGATAAAATGTAGATCTAGATTGGTGCTCTCCCAAATGACAGTTACAGATACTTGTTTAATATTTATTAGAGAAGAATCCCCTCGGGTCAAAACTTGAGTTTTCCTTACAGCATCTTTCATAATCATGTGACCACCAATGCTCAAATACCATCATGAAAAAGGCGATTTATGCTGCTGTCAATCAAATAAATATCAGTTGGTACCTTTGATATTTTGTAAATGGAAACTGGTGAGTAAACTAGTATAGGCGGCATTGGTATTTGATATAAACGATAGATAATAGAATGAAATTTGTAACACTGTCAAAGTGTTAACTTAAAGCTTTATTGATGTTTCAAGCATTATCCCTTTGTAGGAGTAAAAAGGATATTTTGATTGACAGCAGTTATAAAAACACCTTTTACACGTTGTTGTCTGATGTTTGGTGTGCGCTTCATTATGGATGGTGCTGTCTTTTAAACAACAGACTTTGATTAGTCTTTAATAAGTCTTTGATATTGCCTCACTGAACCAGCCTGACTGTGCTTTCTGGTTGCGATCTAACAGGCAGACAGTATTTTACTATTATGGTGATTGCCGCTAACACGATCAATTGATTCTTTTGTAGTAATACTAGTTCTACTGGTTGTAAGGACCCATCATTAAACTCTGACAACACTGACTATGATATCGCAGGACTGATGTACGTAGCAGCGGCGTCAACACTCTGCTCTACACCACTCTACTCTGCATGTCTTAGCGCATGACACTTTTGTATGACTGCATGACAACTTTGAGATTGTGACACCTATTTGAACTTTACTGACTTTTGACAATTCTTAAAAGATTTTGAAATTGGGAATGCATGATGAAATTATTTAAACATTTTCTAAAAATATTATATTTTTGCCTATATATTCTATTGTTTTGCTTTGTTCTTCTTTTCTGATGTCTTATCTTTGTTGACTTGAAAACATGCTTTAGTGTAGCAGAAAACATTGGCATCATACAACTGAATTCTATTTTTTTTGTCATTTTATGAATACAAATTATCAAAACAAACATATTTTAACAGTTCATAACACAATTATATTTTTGCTTTTATATTTTTATTTCCATAGTTTGAAAATTATTGTATGATTAAGGTTTTAATTTCCTATGTAAATTTTTCCAATATTTTCTGTCATACAGCTATTGACATTCACTTTTATCTTTGATAATGGAGATGATTTTGAAATGTCCAACTGCATTTGTTTACATTTCATTTGCTTGTTTTTGCATTAGTTGATTTTTAAGTCTCTGTGTGAAATTTTGTAGTATCTGATCCAAAGTTGTCGATGTTAAAAAATGATTTTGAAACGTCACACTGCATTACTAAGACATTTTTGATTGATTTTGAAGTCTCTGTGATGTTTTCTAGTATCTGGTCCAAAGTTGTCACTGTTGGTCATACAAATGTTCCTCTCACTCTTACCTACCTTCCTCTTGTCACTGTTCGCATTTGCACCACTCAACTTACGCACCTTTTCTGATCTTTTCTTAGTCTTCTTTTCTTTCAAATCAAAACTCTAGGTTTCTTGTGTGAATTAAGCTTGTTAATTTTAGACAAAATGCACCGGTATGTGTCTAGCTTCTTAAATCAGATCTTGTAAAATTAATATTTAGCAGTCTTTTTGGAGCAAATCAAAACTAAAGCTTTATTAACTATAACTACGTTTTCTCTAATTATTCTGAAATTCTTATAATTTGAGTTCCTTTAAAAGAAATTGGTGTTGATTATGAAGATGATGATAATGATGATAATGATAGTAATGATGATGATGATCAATGTGGTGGTGATGGTGATGAATTTTATGATGCTAGTGGTTATGATTGTAAGACGTGTGGCTGCAAAGTGCGCCTCAAATAGCTGTCCATACACATGGCTAATTGTAAAGCACATTGAGACATATGTGAAATATGGTATACACCTATTTCAAAAATCGTTGTCGCAGCCGAGGCTACAGTTTACACTCTGAAGTATGCAAAGGATGTCAGTATTTCTTCTCTTCTTACTGATTTATTCATATCATATATTGGTTGTACGTGTTTGTGTTATGTGACCATAACAACTTGTTGCAGTGGTAGATGATGAAAGAAATATTTCTTTAAAAACTGCGTACCAATGTAACAGTTTATGCTGATATTACCGACATCCTTTGCAGGCTTTAGAGTGTGGAATGTAGCTTCGGCTGCGACAACGATTTTTGATATAGGTGTATAAGCACCACATTACATAACATGATGATTATGCCGTCAATGATGATACATTACAGCATAACGCGCCTTACTGTGGCCACCCAATTAAAGTTTTGTACAAGTTAGCTTAGCGTTCAGAAGTTTCTCTTTTCAAATTATTTGCTACACCTTTTCAAATTTAAACATCCTGGGAGGTTTTTCAGACACTATAAACTTCACTCTTGTCTTTGTTTTGAACATTTCAAAGTGTTTACCGTTTGACACTCGGCGTGTCTTTTATGTTAAGGTCAAATTCTCGCTTTCTGATTGGTTAAGTTGTACAAAACTTTAATTAGGTGGCCACGGTAAGGTGCGTCACGCTGTAATGATAATTTTGGTGTGGTGATGATGAATTTGATGATAATGATGAAGTTTGGTGATGATGATGGTATTGGTGATGATGATGGTATTGTTGATGATGATAAAATCAGTGGTTACAATAACCCATGACTAAATACTAAGAAGAAAACTAAAATTTAAAACAAAAAGACATTTTCAAAGCAAAACATAAATTGAATCAACGTAGTTTCACTTTTAAATATTTTTTAACAAAATTAACAATGATCCTACAACTACTCTATCCACACATCAAATCAACCCAGTACATAACTCATTCTCAGAAACATTTGTGTTGCTCCTTGAAAGAAAATATATTGACACTGTAAATATTACTACTATCCTAAAATAACATGGAAATGTTTCTCTTTTATCTCATTCAAAATCCATTTTCATCCCTGCAATTTCATTGTCCTATTCCACTATGATATCACATCAAGACAATCTATTGTTTTAACGAAAAGATCATGATCGCCAGAGGGAACGAAATTGCAGCAAAATATATAAAAATCAAAGTAAAATTTAATCAATGAGATAGCTAAAAGTATATACAGTTAAATGGTATTAAGAATACTAAAAATCTCAAAGGGTAAAAGGTTTACAATTTTTGACCATGCGAAAACAAACTGTGAAATAGGACAATTATGAAACCTTTTTTCACCCTGCGTAACATGTATATATATAGTTGTTTTTGTGAACCTTTTGCGTCTATGTTCAACTATGTTTAAACCTAAAGTTTACGATACAAATCGTACAATAGGAGCAACAGAAATGGTTCTGAACTCATACACATTCATGACTAAACACAGCTTTTTCATTCATGGCTAGCCATCGGTCCTGCAAGTAGTTGGTGCTGTTAAGGTTTTAAATGATATGTCTCTTAATTCCTTTATAATAAAGATTAATCTGATTAGCAACTAGTAGTGCATGTTTAAGGGGATTTAGATTAGAGGTATTAAAGCATGTTTTATACTGTATTTTAAATAACTATCATTTAACTAATACTATTAACATGCACTTGTTCTTCGTATTTCTTTTCTTTTTCAGTTTTCATTTCATTCATGATTTGTGTATTCACTCAGTGTTCACATTTCTCATCTTTTTCTCATCTTTTTCTCATTTGTTCATATTTCTGTTTTTCATGTTTCTCTTTCGGTGGAGTTTCGGCTCTGTCGTTGGAGAATTTTATCTTATTTTAGCTTGTACTTTGTTGTGTTTTGTATTGTTCTTTCTACCAAAAGTTTTCCTTGACTTTACCTACTAACTCATGCATGTTGTTAATGCATGAAATATTGCATTGCATGCTGTTAAAAAGTTGCATGCCAGTTTCATTCACTCGTATTATTTCTTTGAAAACCTCCAAATTTTTATAAACTTTTTTTGTTCGTTTCATAATTATTTCATTCATTTTCAGAATTTGGATACAGTAATAGCCCACGTATAAGAACCTGGGTTTTAAGAACCTGTTAGGCTAAAATTGCCATTTTAAGCTCCCTCCACATAAGAACCTATTAAGGTTTAAGTACCATTTATATAAGAACCTTATAAGAACCTATTTAGGCTAAATTGAAAAATTCAGGTTCTTATATGTGGACTATTACAGTATTTCTCTGTGCATGTTGTTGTATCTGCATGCAAGATTGCATTGCATGTGACAATGTGCATTGCATCCAAGGTTGCATGCCATTAAAATTAACCATATACATCTTGTATTGATTCGTCGTTTTTGTAACTCCACAATCTAAAAATTCCATTTTGTTTCTTTTGGCTATGAGAAGGTTATGAAGCTGCATGCCACTAACTAGGGGTAGTCTAGGGAGACTTTTGTGTAGACTGTATGCATTATTTATATACTTTATTGCTTGTATGTTATTTATAGTGTAGTAACGACCTGTCAATTTGCTGTTTATGTTACCTTTAAGTTTGTATTTTTGCTCTAAATTATTTTTGTTTTTACTTTGTTGTATTATTGTTTTGATCATTGTCTGTGTTTGGTTTGTTGATTGTTTGTTTGTTTGATTGAATGACTAACTGGTTGATTGATTGATTGATTTATTCATTCATTCTTTCATCCATTCATTTATTCATCCATTCATTGGTTGGTTGGTTGATCATTTGACTGATTGATTGATTGTTTGTTTGTTTGAGGGAATGACCGATTGATTGTCTGTTTAATTGGTTGATTGATTGATTCATTCATTCATTCTTTCATCCATTTATTCATTCATTCATTTATTTGTCTATTCATTCATTGGTTGGTTGGTTGGTTGATCATTTGACTCATTGATTGTTTGTTTGAGGGAATGACTGATTGATTGTCTGTTTAATTGGTTGATTGATTGATTCATTCATTCATTCTTTCATCCATTTATTCATTCATTCATTTATTTGTCTATTCATTCATTGGTTGGTTGGTTGGTTGATCATTTGACTCATTGATTGTTTGAATGAATGGTTGATTGATTGCCTGCCTGCCTGCCTGTGTGTTTGATTGATTGATTGACTGATCAAACGTGTTTCTATACTATTGCATGGAGTACCTTGCATAATTCAGTTTATACTGTTACCATAGTGATTACTTGCCCCCTCATGGTCTGGTAAGGACATTAGGGTGGCCAGTAACTACACATAGCTTAAGTATAAATATATATAATTATAGTTCTGCCTTGTGATTGGCTATTACAGTATGATTGACAGGTCGGGACTACTTCCTTAGTTCTTCAAATGATAGAAGAGTAATATATATAACTGTCTTTGCACAACAGATAATATTATACACAAGATTTGCATTGGCTAGTTGATTAGAGTGGTTCTCATTAACCTGTGAAACACTCTTTTAGTGTATCACTTTTTAATGCACATTAATGCCATTAAGTTTTTTTGTTGATATTTGACTATCACGCTTTAACTAATACACTTTTTTCACGGGTTGATGAGAACAAATAGACTGCCTCATTTTATGGCTGCTTAATCTAAGATTGCCTTGACAAAAAAACATTGCTTATGAAATATGCTGTACATCCTATATAAGCATGAGCTATACTCGAATTCTCTCTTTAACTATTTATATTAATGACTATTAAACAGTGTAGACTTGTCAAGGTTTTCTTAGTGAAAGTAATCATCGCTCACTAGAACTCACAAGAGCTTTTGATCACATATAAAAATAGCTATAGACTTTATTAAATTATTATTAAAACTCTGTCTAGAAGAGTGGCTGATGCATGTTTGGTTGTCATTTTCAGGAGTTCAATAACGAGGATAAAAGACCAAAACTTATTTCAACGAGATATAAACCAAGAACGCAAGCAATTCGAAGCGAGTATTACACCAGTTAAAACACGTTACGCCAAAGTACCGAACTTTCCTGAATCTCCTAAGGAAGAGAAAGAGAAAGAAAAATCGTTCGAATACGGGAAAGATGAGAGCGAGACAGAGAGCGAGACAGGAAGTGAGACAAGTTCCGAAGAGGAATCGTCCGAGGAGGAACCTGCACCGACAACACGTGCCACAGATCTTAAGAACGCTACAACGAACTCTATCTCTCATAAACAACCCGTAATCTCGAAACAACCCGTAAAGTCAGAATCATCCGAGTCGGCGACGGAGAGCGAGAGTGAGGAAGAGCAAAAACCAGCACCGGCTAGTCGACCATACGGTCGTGCTAATCTTATCTCAACTACAACGACAACAAACTCACGAACTTCGTTGAACCGCACCTATAATACTCCCGCTAGTGGTACTACAACGACAACTAGGCAAACCCCTTCTATTGGAACAAGAGGGCTTAAGTCCCCCTTTCTTAACCAAGATAAGGACAACAAGACCACGCCCACTGTTTCTAAAAGCGAACCGTCGAAATATAGCTCACGTTATGGTGATAAAAAGGACGACACTACGACGTCGTCATCTCGTATAGGTAGTTATCCTGTTCGTACAACGGCGTTGTCGACAAGTACATCGACTACGACGACGACGGCTGCGAGTGGTCTACGAAATCGCACCGGAAGTTCGACGTCGTCGGATAAGGACGACACTACGGCGAGTACACGGCGTAGACCACATAAAGTGACCAAACGTGCTGGAACCGCGTTTGTTGGTAATATAGACGCTGATGACGATGATGATGAAAGTAAAGACAACGATGTTGCTAGTAAAGATAGTGATAAAGATACAAAGAAGGTAAGTCCTGATTGGTTGATTCTTAGTTTATTATTGGTAGAATATGTCATTCATTTGCCCATTCATATTCACTAAAATTGGTTGACTTTTAGTTTATTTATTCGTAGAATATCTCATTCATTTTCATATTCACAATGTAAATTGGTTGATTCTTAGTTTATTATTGGTAGAATATTTTATTCATTTGATAAAATTTGTTGACTTAAGTTTATTATTTGTAGAATATCTCATTCATTTTCAAATTGGTTGATTCTTATTTTATTATTCGTAGAATATCTCATTCATTTTCCTATTCATTCACAATTTAAGTTAGTCGATTCTTAGTTTATTATTAGACTGAAGAATATCTCATTCATTTTCCTATTCATTCACAATTTAATGTCAAGCAATTGATAACTGTTCGACAAGGGAGGGGTGGGCAGAGGAGAATTTGTTTGCACATGTGCATTGTCCTGGTAAAATAGCATAGCATCCTATTAAAGAGGGCATCCTCTACATTACATCGTACGTCTAGGTGTGAGAGATTCAAAAAAACATAGAAAATCAATTCCTTCGGGCTACTTTTAAAATTCCTCAGAAAGAAAGCGTCATTTTGTGCTTTTAGGGTTCGATTATGATAACATAATGCCGTAATACCCATCACTAAACAATAGTCTGGCGTTAATCAGGTCATGCTGTAACCAAATCTGCCATCGGTCCATAAATACAGTTTACGTTACACCACTATATTGCTGTTTCACATACAGTATTCTAGAACATTTGATCATGGAAATTTACTAAGTCTGAATATCCAATGAGGAAGGTACACGTGCTTGCTAATATTCTAAATTCGAATCTTTGATCAGAAAGTGTTGGTTTGCGAGCAGATTTGGTACTTCTATTTAAAGTCGTTAGTTATCGCTAAGGGTAACGTCAGTAGGGTTGGTCCAAATGAGGTCTAGTTTTAGCAGACAGTGACAATCCTTAGGGTCGGATCATTAGATATTATTACTTTAGGGGGAGGGAGAATGGCAAATTTGTTTGGTGCAGGATATTTCTTCCCCTCGAGGCAGCTGTGCACAATATTGTTATCAGGGTATTTT
Source organism: Metridium farcimen (assembly GCA_032270665.1). Lineage (NCBI taxonomy): Eukaryota > Metazoa > Cnidaria > Anthozoa > Actiniaria > Metridiidae > Metridium > Metridium farcimen. Next base: position 9,493 of record JAUPMH010151336.1, read on the forward strand.
TGTTGTGCACGGTATGAAACAATTTTGCCAAACCAACGATTAAAATTTATTGGTAATGATAAATCACTTTAACGTCTCAATGTATATCATGCAGACAGAAGTGCCCTATTAATTGGGGAGACTGACTCGGAATCACTACCTCTACGTTAAATATTTTGGCACACATGGTGATTGAAATAGCATTTATAGATAATTATGACAATTTAAGAAAATACACCACAGACTTCAATTTAACATACATGTTTCGGCAGAAACGTCCGCTAGTTATGATAATGATAGTAAAGTTGGCTGATTGGTGATGGTAATTGGGATTGTTATAGTGATGAAAATAGTGTTGATTATGTTGATGTCAATGATAATGTTTTATGATGATAATGCTAGAAATGATGGTACGACGATGATGCCAATGATGATGATGATGATGATAATAATAATAGACTTAAGTAAATGCCTTAAATCAATTTAAGAAAAAGTATGTATGGAATCTCAATATTTTGATGTGGGAGGCAAAATTAAGATCAGTTCGGTCGTTAGGAAAGGGAGGGGGGGGGGTGCAAATTCGACAGAATTTATTTATTCAACAATAGATGCTCTCGAGATTTTTCTTGATCAAACGTTCGATTTGGCAGATGCTCAGTCCTTCCAATAATCAATAATCAAATAGGAGACGTGAAAATATTTTCTTCTTGGCGACCTGACTAGTTATCACTATTGAGTTAACTCCTTGAAATGTCCCGATAATCAACTTCAAAGTTGACCTCTCTTCTCTGAGTTTCTTTCTTTCCAAAGTATTATTACCTTGAATTTTACCCTGGGTACCAGGGGTTATTTTCTCCTTGCTTTAGCGTTTGTAAATTTGACGGCTTGTTGATGGTTTGTGATTCAACGAGACTAACTTGAAAATAACGAACACAGACGTACAAATGATAATTACGAATACTAGATCAAGAAACCCTCTAGTTTCTAGGGCACCTTGAATTAGATTAAAAGAGAAAACTGTCGTAAATAATAATAATGATAATGTTTAATGAGGGAAGATTTTCAGTCGGGCCCTAAAGCCTAGGGAGGTGTAGGTGCGAACTCGACAAAATTTATTTATTCAACACTAGATTCGAGATTGTTCTTGATCAAACGTTCGATTTGGCAGCTGCTCAGTCAAAAATAGTTTGATATTTTAAGCTTCACCCCCTGACGACTAATCCTTGTTGATAATCACTTCTTGTATAACACGATTGCCGAAACTCCTACTGCTAACCACGCAATCGACACATTAACACGAAACAAAATTGTCATAAGGTGTCTTGTTGTTATAGGTTATACTATTGTTGTTATCGGGTGTAAGAGTGTTGTTATAGGGTGTAGTGTTGGCTGTGTTGTAAACAAATGTGACAGCTGCAGGTTGGACAGATTGTGTTCTTTTCTGAAGTGTTGTTTTATGACTGGGCTGTCAGCATGCAGACGTACTTTCGTTGACCCTTTAACCTCTTTTCTTCGCCACTCGATACGCTTCATTGAATTGTTTTGTAAAAGTCGAGCCTACGTGAAACTCAATCTGTAGTCTCCTTTACGGATAGTACACAATATTCAGCTTTGTTGCCGATTTGCAGTGTTTTTCGCCTGTTTTGCCAAACATGTCTTACTCCAGGAAGTCAACACGAGATCGTTTCTCAAGACACGAGGTATTTTTTGTACAATAGAACGTTTGATCAAATCGAATCTTTGATCACCGATGCATTTTGATGCATTGATTTCATTGCGTATGTCAACCTACTTCGACGAGTTCTTAAAACTTCGTTACATTGTTTCGATGTTGATAGTTGGATTTCCAGCACGTTTTGTACCTTTCATCTTAATCGTTTGATTACACGTTCGATTTCAATGCTTTTGTTTGCAACCAATATAAATAAACTTAGTTCTAGAACACTGAAAAATTTCCAATTTGAGTTGTAAATTTTTAGCCTATTTTCACCATTTCAATCATTTATTAAATCATTTCTCTGTAATTTGATAATTGAATAATTTGTTTTATAGTTTATATATCAGTTTGTTGTTATCGAAATTAATTCCACAACTGAAAGAATGCACTAATTTCAAGTGGATCTGAAGATGCATATCCCGACTCTGTCATTTCAATACTTAAAGTTTCCAGACTGTGAAAAAGTTCTTTCGAACAAATCGATTTTCTATTAATTAATCATCATGAACATTCAAGGTGTTGTCCATTTTACCTTCTGTATTTAAGACTAAGGAATTCCAAGACCACTATGACCTAAAAACATCGAGTTTATATTCGAAATGTTCGTGACATTTGCGTACGTAGTATAGCGTCGATATAGCAGTCTAGACACGCTTCACTTTACAATTTTTATTAACTAGGTTAACTTAATATTTTAAATGCATATAATTATACGTTATGTACACAAGAACGGTTGATCGATCAAATGCTCGATCAGATGATCAATCGAACGTTTGATCAATCGAATGTTTGAGCATTGGAACGTTTCATCACAAATGTTTGTCCATTTCCTAGCAATGAATTCCTTGTTGATCTACCAATGCATTGATCAATTATCATAACAAAAAGTCTTTGAAGTGTTTAGTTCATCGTATCTAAACATATTGTTACAAAACCGTGGGAACCACTGTCTGCAAACACTGCTTCTCTAGCCTAGGAACACTGAATACTACCATTGAACCCAAGGTCTTTGTTTGCCTTCCGTCTCGTAATTATGCTAGCCTAATGATCATTGCTGTAATCGTTTATTGACACAACCAGCTGCAATCGGTGTATATGTTTGTATAAACAATTTAATATTCCTCGTATGTTTACTTGTGAATGGTTTATTAGTTGGTTAGACAACTCGTTTGCGCATTTACCGACACATTTGAGCCCCTATGGTCCATGTCAGTGGGTGTGTTTGATGCACATGTAGAGAAATCGAACGTTTGATCAATCGAATGTTTGATCAACCAAATATTCGAATGTGCCTTCAATGGTAGTACATATCGAACGTTTAATCAATGAATTGTTTAATCGCTTACACAGTGGAATGTTCGAACCTTTGATGTTTACACTCAATGCCATTATTTTTCGGATCGAACGTTTGATCATTGTTTGTTATTTATATTTTATGCAATTAATTTCATATGATGTTTCTTATTAGCCCAGAGGCGATACTAACGCCCTCCCTGTTGGTCTGCAAAAATCGAACAATTTACTCATTTTTATCTTTTAATATGCTTAATAAATATATGTACCGTTTTAATACAAGGTTTTTTTCTATATAGTATTTCGAATATTTCTCGTTTAGTGCTTATCAGTTACTCAACCATTCGATTGGCAGTCTTGATGTGGCTTATATATTTCTCTTTAAATCATGCATTTTCCATATACACTTTTTTCTCACTTTATTCACCATTTACCATAGTCACCTTGTTTATCTATATTGCACTATAATTTACTATACTATACCGTGGGAGGATAATTGTTTTGAATGTTCACTGCATTGGTCAAAGCCATTTGTGATTTTACTTAAAATTCAATTAGCGTAATACTTGTCTCTAAGACCTATTGTTTGTGCATTGGTACCTCCAAGAATGATTTTAAGCCATGTATAATTAATCTGCACCGACGCGGAACATCTGATTGGTGATATTTGTATGCTAACTTTGTTCTAAAGAATCTAAGAAATGTTTATATTTAGAGGCGTTTTTTGAAATCTAATGTTGATCGTTCGAACATTTGATCAATCGAACGGTTAATCGTTCGAGCATTTGGTCATTCGAATGTTTGATCATCGGATGTTTGATCTTTGATTATTCGGGCATTGCAGTTGTTTTTGTATATTTATCAGATTATAAGGAATGTCAGTTCAATACAAAAACCTTTGTTCATTTGTTTCATATAGTTGATTTCATTTAGATTAAGCGTAGTAACAAAAACGTTCCAATTATGATAATTGTTTCAAACCACTTATTATGCATGTAAAATTTCAATTCCTGGATTCTTCGTATATTTTATTACAAGCACAAACTTATTAGAAAAAAAATCAATGAAATATAAAACCAATATAAGGTCTAGCATGTTAATTGACAAGGTGAATGTCAAGGGTCTTTCAATATTGGCTGTGATCCATAAAGAACACTATAAGAAGGAAGCACACCTTATATAATAGGACAGAAAAAAAACAGGGTGACTTAATTTGAAACTTAATTTAAGACTTCATGAACAGTGTACATTATAGGGAGGGAGCACTCCTTAAGAGACTTACATAATAGGACAGAAAAAAAACAGGGTGACTTAATTTGAAACTTAATTTAAGACTTCATGAACAGTGTACATTATAGG
>JAUPMH010151447.1:0-13821 GCA_032270665.1 Metridium farcimen
TAATTTCGTTGCAATTTGCACAAACTTGTTCAAACTTTCAATTCTTACTAATTTGTATTTGTTCTTTCGTGTGAAGGAGTTTATTTTTTAATTTAATTAATTTTGAGAAACTTGGTTCCAGTCCCTTGCTCGATATGAAAAAGGCTAATTGGTGTATTGTATAAGTGTTAATGAAATTATTGGAAATCTAAAATAATTATAATTGAATGTCGAGAAAAAATGTTTCTAACGAAGCCAGCGCGGCTTGTATTCCTTTTTCATCCATTTAATTGAGTTCAAAATGATTCTTCATATTATAGATATGATAACGATTACATTACAAGAAGTGTTAGAATGAAAATCACGTTACTATGACAGCGTATGTAAACAACAGGATCTGAACTATGTTACTATGACAACGTATATAAACAACATGATTTGGACTATGTTACTATGACAACGTATGTAAACAACATGATCTGGACTACGTTACTATGACAACGTATGTAAACAACATGATTTGGACTACGTTACTTTGACAACATGTAAACAACACGATCTGGACTATGTTACTATGATAACGTATGTAAACAACATGTTCTGGACTACGTTACTATGACAACGTATGTAAACAACTGTTTGGACTACGTTACTATGACAACGTATGTAAACAACAGGATTTGGACTACGTTACTATGACAGCGTATGTAAACAATGTATGTTGACGATTGTGGATTGTTGTTTAGACTCGTGAACATGAGCATTCTTGTCCACAGCCAGTGCTGGAAGTTTCTGAGTGCATAATTGAGGTGGATGTCGAACTCGCCGCCATATCTCTACGCGAAATCATGTCTAAAGAGTTCATAGTTTGTTCATAATGGCTTCCCAGCATTGAACACTGCCTATCGGCCATGTCACATTCACGACACATTGGGTAACAGCTGCCCACTAAGGAATGGTGGCTCATGTGAGGCATGTTAGCGATTTTTTGGTGTCGACGCCATTTTGCTCGTCGATTTGAAAACCAAACCTGAGAAAGAAAAATGAAATTCGTTATTAGTTATATAGAATAAGGTTATGTTTAGTCATTTGTAATTATCTTTTATTTTTCTCTGTTTCGTTTTATTATTCCTATTTGTTGAAAAGAAAATGATTTTCATTATACCTATAACACCATATCAAATTAACCATCATAAGTGTAATTGTCGTCATCATCCCAACTATATCCTGGTTATCGTCTTAACATAATCATAATCAACATCACTCATCATCGTCAACACCATCATATTCATCACCACCAACATCATCATCATCATCATTATTTCAATGTGTATTTATGGATTCTTACCTGTACTCTGGCTTCTGACATGTCAATCTTTTTGGCCAAATCTTCCCGTGTCGCAACATCAGGGTAATGTGAATTCTCAAATTCCTTTTCTAGCATTTCAAGTTGGTCTGGACTAAACGTCGTTCTGTTTCGTCGTAGTTTTCTTTTGTGATGTGCGTGAATGTCTTCGCTTTTTATTCTTTCATCGTCGCTGCTTAGGTCGTGGACGGAGTTGCTGTCATTTGTACTGTTATCATCAACTTTGATGTCTTCTTGGTCGTTATGGTAATCGTCTTCGTCAACTATGATGCGTTCTTCAGCGGTCTTTACTGTTAATGATTCTTCTTGTTCGTCTTCTCTACTACGATGTCTTTCCATTTCCCTCGTTGGTAACGTTGATTCTTCTGTAAATAACACATGCAATTTAGTATTTTTGTTAAATATAGAATTTTGAAAATTACTCCATGCGGTAACTCTTACTCCATTTGGAAAATCTTCAGTTCAGCTTATATCGATCCTTTCAGTGTATATGAAACCGGTGATAACCGCTGTACTACATTTACAATATTATCAACTTTTTCACTTCAAGTTATATAGCGTAACTGTACAATCTATTTAGAATGTTTTCAATTTAAAATATTTAAAATGGGTAGGACCATGTTTTGTGAGATATAATGTTAGAGAACAAATGCGAGATCCCTTCACTGAATACCATTGTATAAACATATTCCTTCTGTAATCTTAAACTATTTGTTTTATTGGTTGTGAAATACTTGTACCTTTTGAGTCTAGTTTATCGGTTTCTTCTCTGTCGTAATCAGATGATTTAGACGCGATGTCATCGGAGTAAGCTTCTGCCAGGATTTTTCGTTCCAAATCTTGTTGCATAAGTCGACTTTCTTCTTCAGTTGCATTATGATGATAGGTTGGGTAGCTCCAAGGAATATGCTGTGATTCTGGCATTGCGCCGGCCCATGGATGTAACCCATACAAACTAGCAAGATGCTGTCTTTCTCTTTCTAACATAGCGAACTGCGCAGCTCTCTCAGCGGCTTTATTCCTCAGTATTCTGTTAATAGAACTAACACTGGGTGTGTTTTCACGATCACAAATCCCTTCTTCTACAAGGCGATCTCTAATTTCCCAGGCAAAGATAGTTGGATTCTGTTGCTTGTACTGTAAGATCTTGGTCACAACGGGAGGGGTAGCAACTTTGGGTTTACTTCCTCCTATGGAACCAGGCCTTATCGACCCAGTCTCATAATAGCGGCCGAGTATCTTGCTGACGCAACCGTGAGAGACCAATAAGCGACGAGAGATTTCACAAGGGCGTACACCATAAGCAGCGAGTTGAATGATTCGATGTCGAATATAGTCAGGCAGTGGTCGACCGTTGACGAAGGCACCACCGAGCTGATTCATGCCTCCATGGTTTTGAAATTGTAAATGGAAGGGAATGGGAACTGGAAGGAAGGAAAAACATTTCATTAGATTAGGAGTAGATTAGATTAAATATTGAATAACATCTATAACACAATAGTTAAACTCATTAAAGTCGAATAACGATTAGCGAAGATATCGAGAATAATAAAACTGAAATTGATGTTACAATTTGTAAAACTCATGCTTCATAAACTCAATAATCCATGAGCATTTTAGGAAAGAAATTATAAGCACGGAGGAGGTTTTAAATCTGATAAAATCACATCTTAATTTACATAACCTATGGATTTGCTCTAAAAAAATATTCATGAATTTATCACTTTCTTTTTACAATAACAAAATAAAGATTGGAGTTTTACTCGCAGATCGTGTGTTATGTTCTTATAAAGTAAAAAATCAGTATGTTTTATTATTCCGTGTGAGAATAATACAAAATGTCTCATCAATCATTAATGCCCAGTGTTGATATACTTAATCAAACGGACTCGACAAACTTCGCGGTAGAAACAATCAGAACCATACTGTTTCAGCAAATAATTAAAGTGTTTAAGTAAATCTCAAACTGTACATTTATTGGTAATAGATATTGTTTAATTAAGTTCAAATCCCACTCTTAAACCAATATTTGCAATGAGCTGTTGATAATATTCAGGCAGATTAAATGCATTTTAATTTTTTTAACCAGCCATTGAAATGGCTCATCAATTGATGTAAAAAACTAATCAATCTCTCGAAGGCAAAAACCCCTAAATTTTAATACAAAAGAGCTATATCAACACAACTTGTTTTATCCAAATAGGCTCGCGTTTTCGTTAGTATAGAAAAGTTCAACTTTATTCAAAGTTGAAAAGTTAGTTCAATTCCCAAACAAAAGCCTAAAAGAAAGAGAAAATTTTATCCCTAACTTCGGTTGCTACGCAGCCAATACTTGATGTTGGTATATCATTGTCTTTTTGCTGTTTGCATGTGTCTTATAGTTCTTTTTAAAAGATCTTGTATAATTAACCCATTTAAACACAAATTAATCTTGACTCCAACACGACGAATTTCAATTTTTCAGATTTACCAATATCTAGAGTTCTACTTTAGTGACTTTGCGATGAATTTTGTAAAATTTCAACTTTTGAGTTTTTGAATCCAAAACGAGTGACGCATAAAAGCGGGCGTAAGAAAGGTAATGTGACAAACGAGATCATAAAATTCTGGTTGATTCGCATTCGTTCATTTCAATAGAAATTATATATATGTTATCATATTATTATGTGTGATATCTTATGGCTTTAAAAGACAACTTATTAAGGTTCTTAACTCGACAATAGTTGTTAATTATCTTTTGTTTTATAAATGATTATTTGACGAAATGTAAATTGAGGAATTCTTCGTGAAATTGCATCTTAAACCGATAAATCTAAACTGTTAAAATTCCCTTGGAAATGATTTATGTTTGAGAAAAAACCTTTTTGTCTACAAAAACGCTTGTTTTCTTTAAGTTTCTATTAGATTTTATCTTTTTCGATGAATTGTTTTGAGGAGATAAGATTTTGCTAGTAACTCGACAGTAAAGAAGTGCCATACTGATTCAATAACACTGTGAACTTGACGGAACAAATTATCTAACTTTTTGAAAAGACTTTGCAAGTAATTAACCCAGTGTTATTACTGTTTCATTATTTCGCTGTTAGAAGTAGAATACTATGTAAGAAAACTGTAGATTTTCCTAATTTGACGATATATATAGTTTCATCATATTGTGAAATTGCTTAAATCTCTAACGAATGTATATTATTAGTTAAGGTTTTCGCTCAAGTTCAGCCGTTTATAACAACCAGTATCTTTTGTTTTCTATCTATCTATGATGATCAATTCAGACTTTTACAAATCCTGCATGTAACCTCATTATAAGAAAAACGCCATTTTGATGAAAACTAGTACATGCAATACTATTCTTTCACTAATTCTTCATGCTAAATTTGTATTCTTCAAACTGATACATCGGTTTTTGAATCCTTTTCGTAGTTTTTGATACTTTGTTATTTGTGATTGATTGAATGAAGTAATAGATGTGTATCAACAGACCTTTGTATGGTGTTCATGCTGTGACTAGACAAAAGTTCGGCCGCTAACTACACCATTATATAGACTAGCTACAACATAACCTTTACTAATAATTTCGTTCTCTTTTGCTACAGTAGAATGAAAACAGCTAACGATGTGTGATACATACACGATGAAAGGAGTTAGGCGACGTTTTGTTCTCAAATAGTCACTTTATAGGTCTTTAACTATATCGCTTCCATTTGAATCAAATATCTTATGGACACCTAATAGTCATTATTGACGGAAACTAGAGGAGATTACTCCTAGAACGAGGTAAAGACAAGAAATACTTGTGCATCATATTGTAGTTAAAAGCTGGAGAAAAATACAAAAATGAGCCAGCACTTACTTTGGTGAGCCATATGGGAGTTGTCCATTGGCAGGAGAAAATCCACAAAATGACAGTCAACTTCACAAAAAACCTTTCCAAAGAACCTAAAAATATAACATAGAGAAACAAAATTGGTTAGTTTCGATGCAGTAGTAAAATAGGAAGAATAAATTGACAGGCATGTAATTAGGATGTGCACAAAATCGAACCTTGATAATAGGTCGAGTTAAACTGTTGGCTTCTCCAAAGCCTCTCTTGACTGACTGATTGAGTGGGCTTGATCAACAAGACTTTATATCCAGTTAGAGCTTTGTCAAATCAAATTAAATGAGGAGTAAGCTATTCTGCCTGCAGCTGTGAACAAAACTTATTAATAGCCTTGATAGGCAAATCAAAGAATGACCAGAGTGAGTTGGGGCTGGGGCTTGGTCAATACACTCACTTTCTTCAATTCCACAGCGCTTTTCTTTGTCGTAGTGTTCACATGGAATTTTAGCATGCATTGAACAGCTGTTGTTTATCGTTAATAGAATAATAAATACAACGACAGATGGTATCTAAATGTGTGTAGTACACGTGAGTTGACAAGACTAGCGAAGTATAATCTATTAATGGTACGTTGATACAGCCCATCCCTGGCTACCCCAAATCACTCCCTAAAGCTAGGATACCAAGAGATTAGATGGCTTGGTCGTCATTTAAATCCACCATCTTGGTGTACAACCCCAGGCAACTGTACGTATGTACAAGTTGATTTTAAACTAATTAGCACTGTATTTTAGGTGGTTTTGGGGGGTGTATAGGGTCTATCTTGGGGTCTTTGTTTAGGGGTCACTATGTTGCATCATGACGTTTTGTAACGTTTTCCGTTGCTGAAGAACTTTTTTTTTCTCTTGTGAAAAAAGCTAAACGCGGCGTGTGGCTCTAATACCCAAGTGGAACGTTCACATTGAGCATTCACGTACAGTTTTAATCCCTGGTCGGGTTTGGAATGGGAAACTTGTAATAGAATGCAAGGAAAGCCAAATGGACACTCAAGGCAGATTAAGCAAGGCTTCTTTGAAACCTTTGTAGAAACCAAGCAAAAAATCAGTGAGCAAAAACCTGTGGCAACGCAAATTTGTAATCTTGAAGTTTATAGTTGACGAGTAGTGTAAAGTATAATGTTTATGTCAGATTGACAGTTGATTGCCATGAGGAGAACAAAGTGTTCAATTAACACAATTCGATTGTCCATATTAATTACTCCTTTCGCAAGTTGACTCATAATGATAGCCGATGAAAAATTGCACTTCCACTCGATTCAATTGCTAGTCTGCAGGGTCGTAAAAATGTTGTTTAGGTCATAATGCGAGGGAGGTAGTTATTCTTTTTCACTCTTAATGTATCAAGTCGTCTATGGTCATTAGTATCTTAAATAGCCCATTAAAGGACTTTTATATTTCACGACCCCCCATGGAAGGCAATAGAAACAAACTAACCGCTCGAACCTTTCAAGGAAGTTTACAAAAATTCGATTAGCGATATGATATTGATGATTTTCTATCTTTTTTTCGATTTCCTTGCGTTGTGTAGGGTTTCTAGGAGTAACAAAAAGAATCTCGATCGTTCGATCATCCTTATCACACACAAACTCAATCACCAATGGAAATAATTTAGTCAAGTTAACTTTTCTATTCATTCAAGTCGAGCAAAATATCCTTCTTTTAATTTTTGACATTAATTGAATGTGATTTTCGTATGCTATGACATCAGTGTTTTTCTTAGAAAATGAACACATCATCTTTGTATGGTATCTTGTGTAAATCTCATCGTGCGGTCTTTACGTCTTGAGAAGGCGGTATTGGCTACTCTGATTGACTTCTGTTTTGTAAATTACGATTCAGTTTGCAAACATCTCACTTTGCGCCTGCTAAACTTTCATTAGTAGAAATCACACAGAGATCTAGAGGGCCGGAAATTACTTACAGATTGGTCTATAAGTCATCAGTACATTGAAGGGTTTGACTCGTATTGCGTGCTCTTTTCTCAGCATTAAATTCGTAAGGCTTCATTTTTTGACGCAAAAAAATAGCGTTAATTTGAACGACGACGCCGATTTGACTGCTATCAACCATTGACTATCATTACTCTGTAATTATTTTCTTCTCTCTTTTTATTGTCATTTATTATATAATGTTTTGATGACCTCACGCACAGCATCGGTAATAGACAGTTCTTGATATTTTTTTTTTAATCATCTACTACCAAGAAGACCCAAAATAATCCGTGCTGTTTTTAGTGTTGTGCGCGATTATTAACACATCGTTCTAGTTTCCACGAGAGTTGCCTTGAATTAGTATTTACCCAATTTCATAAGGAACTTCTTTGTATGTTGAAATCGTGTTGGAAATCCCCCAAGGATTGAAGGACTTAATACCATTTAGTTGAATAGACTCTCAAGTCTGCTACAGACACGTCAAGATTAGACTTGACAAGACATCTATTGCGCATGCTCCATAGTAAATCACGCGCCCTGGCTGTATCTGAAAGCCCTCGGCGAATATTCAATGTCCAGCTTGCGTTTTTACTGATAATTCCTTTGAATCAATGCAATCAACACAATCTTAAGTTTGTTTTTGTATTGACAAAACAAATGGTCTAAGAATCTCGCTTCTAAACTTTTAAAGGCAATCGTATGGCCGTGTAGAAAGTCGAATATTGGAAAACAATCGGATTAAAAACAATGAAAAAATATTGGCAATTCTACGGATGCAGATATTAACAATTACAGGCAAAAGAGTCTAAGATCACTACGAGAAAATTCAATCAGCTCTTCAATGAAAACCCATGGATTAATATAGACGGCAGAGATTAAGATTTGCTCATGTTTTAACCATGCATTTAATACCAACTCTTCAAGTTTATTTACTATTAAACAACATATTTATTAATGATCGAAGTTTCCCGGGAGAATTCGGTCTTTGCAATGGTTTCGTTGTCACAAGTGTGTGGTGTTTGTTAGTAAAATAACGGAAGCCCCAGTTTTAATTGCCCTAAGAGGGTTACATCTATATAAACGAAAGGAAGTGCTTTGATACATCGGGAGACGTTTTAAAAACTAATTTAGCGGCTATTTCCGGTTATTGGCCACAGATACGCAGTGTTTTGTAAGTTGTTTTTGTTAAGTATCAAAGAGTTCTTTATACAAAGTTTTTTTACTTTTTGCTTAAACAATCGCGTGCAAAAACATGGCTGAAGTATTGCGTGTTTTCCTTTTTCTCAATTATTTTACGAGTTAAAACACAAAAACAGCTTCTTAGTTTTAGTTTTAGGTTTGCTTGTTTGTTTTTTAAAATGCTGTTCTATAAAATGTTTACTCGTAGAATATAGTTTGTGTCAAAGCCTTTGATCTTCGGCACTCACTAAAGTCAACATACGCAATAAATACTACGAATAATTTATCAAATTCACTTCAAATGGCTTTTACAATTTGATTTACGATATCAAATGAAAATAAATCGGCTTAATTGAGAAAAAGTTAGACATCAAAGAGTAATTGAAAAGCTATCAGACGCTTTTCTTGAATTTATTCACCTTAAAAAAGACAAAAAATATTTTGAAAATAATCTTTATTGTAAATTCAAAAATAAAAATTCATTTTTCTTATTTTGATTAACTTTACTTTCTCGATGTATTTTAGCTGTTTTAAAACATAATTTGCACAAATATGATTTAGCTTTTCATTCTTTCCATAGGTCTGTTAAGAATGTATTTATTAAATACAGATAAAGGTTATGTATGGACTTTAAGTTCAATTATCACATCTAATTATTGCTATCTTTAATTATTCATTTTGCCAGCGGCACTAAGCTAGTTTTCATGATCACATAATAGAACAACGATTTCATGCTTTTTCAACAGTAAAATAACAATTTCAATTAACCAAACTTTAAACAAAAAGGCATTATACTAAAAAAGAATGCATCCAAACTCATGAAACCCATAATTTAATCGCGGTAAAAATATACACAGATTAATATTTCGTCTTTATAAAGGGTTAATTTACACAAAAAGTACATTCAAGTTGAACAAATTCGAACAAAATTGAATTAAAATTTAACAAAATGCATGTATTTTCACTCCTACGAATGGCTTAAAGCTCGAAACGTCAGTAAAGTATCATTTTTAGGGTGTTACAAAGTTCATTTTATTGGCTATCGTATATATTATTCAGCGACGCAGCCTATACTAGTTTATCCGCTAGTTTCCATTTATATCTTCAAAGCATAGACATTTCTTTATTGAACGCTTTGTCGCTGCGACTGGTCGATCGATGGACAAGGATCCTTGCAAATGTTGTCTTGTTGCTAATCCTTAGGGAAAGTCAGCAAGAGACAAAGAATAGTCTGAGCTATTAAAGTTGTTACAGGTTGTTTTTTATTGTTATGGCACCTGGATAGAAGACTGGAGAAAAATGGAATTATTTTACTGTTACGCCTGAGACAAATATTAAGGTTTTTGCAAAAACTTTTGAATTGTTATCATTTATTTATGAAGAATTTTAGGACGAATTGTATTACGATATGTTGTATTTAAGACACTATGATAACTGGTATAGAGATGGTTTGAGAATTTCCTGCGGAAATTGCTTGTTGTAGTAATAAACATCGTTTTATCTTTATTTGTTAACCAGTATTTATGCGTGAAGTTCTATTTAGATTTAGAAAGGGTTGTTTAAAAAGTTGATATATTTGAAAAGTTGATCGGAGAAAAAGGAGTTACAACAATATAAAACTCTTGCAAGAAGATCATGTAAATAATCACTGAAAATAACCTTGAGAACTATGGTTGCAAAACGTTGATATTTCATTGTGTGGTTGCATAATATTATCAGCGTTTTTGTCCTTTAGAAGTTGTATTTATATAAGGTATATTTTTCAAAGGTTTTTATTGTGGAAAAGCGTGCTTGCTTTGGGTTGGTTTTATCTGTTTGTGTAGTTTTGTAGGAGCGCGTGCGACTTTCTTTTTGTATTCAAGTATTGCTTTACATAACTTCCTTTCATGCTTTTGCGGTCAAAAGTTGATAAAAAGTGTCCTATTTTAACGCAAGTCATTAAAAGATCTAGATAATTACACTAGGAAAAGTCAAAAGGGCCGGAGGATGAAATGCTTGTTTAACTTCACCGACTTTTAAAACACCGACATTATACCTCCGTAAAAGCACTTCTTCTGGCGTCCAAATGAAGTAAGATTGATATCAAACGATTGTATACACTTGGCAAGATTGATATTATGTTCTAAGTATCATTTTGAGTTGTTCTTTCTGTACGCCTTGCCCCGACTTATGTAAACAAGACACTAGATTTCAGCTACAGGGTGCCCTTGTCTGCCCAGGTGTTCAATTCTCAAGAAGCCTAGTTCTCTTGGGTAGTTTTTGACGCATTTTCATGATTGTTCATTTTGATTCATTTCCTTCTCTGAAAGAAGAAATATTTTTTGCTTGAATATCGTTAATGAAACTTTTAGTAATTAAATTTTTATAATTTTTTATATCGTTATTTTTTCTTTCTTCAGTTCTTAACGAATATTTAACTTTAAATGTTTTGGCTGCCACTTCTGTAACCTTTATTTTACTCTGCCTTATTATCAAATAGCTTTTATCTTTTGTATATACACGAGACCATATCAACACTTCTAGATGCAATATCTAACGCCGGCGTACATCTCTAGTTTTTAGTGTGTAAAATTCAGCATTTTCTCGAAAATGTAACTTTTGACATATGAAAATGAAAATCTTTGAGTTGAACATTTTGTCATTGTGCTTTTTCTTGTATGACATGTGAGTTTCCAAGACAACTAATCCTAAAGCTCAATGTATTTTTGTAGTCTGGTTTTTATAAGAACAAAGGGAAAGGTTTCTTTTTTGATCACAAAGTCGCGAAAAGCGCAAAAATATATCTCCACTTCTGTCTCAATTTCTGTCTTTAGTTGGAGAAGAATATTTTCATATTTTTTATACCAGTCTTTACAGTTTCCTGTTCAAGTTTTTTTGAATTTTAAAGCTAAATTTAAAGCCAGAAAAAAGCTATTCTATAATTCCTCAATTATTTTTTCAAAAGCTGAATGAAGTCTGAAAAATTCTATTTTCGAGAATAAAACTTTTGAAGTCTACGGATTGAAATTACATCGTTTTAAAAGACAAAAAAACGTGCAGAAAATAGTTTGAGGAATCTTTGCAGTTAATTAACTTATGATATATTAGAATGAAATAATATCAGATGAAAGCGATAAATCAAAATCTTCAACTTTCAAAGCAATCTGCCACCGTCATTAACACTTTGATGTCCTAATCTTTCTCCTTTATATCCAAAGATTAGATGCTAAAAGCCTTACAACTTGAAGATTTAAGTTCAAGATTGTACTAGGCTTTTATTCTCTACAGAAGTAGGTTTTCAGTAAGCTTTCATTTATTGCTGAATACTTAAATGGTATCAATACTTTTTATAGCTATTATTCCGAAGTTTTCCTCTATTCTTCACGAAGTGGCTCGTTTAGAAGTATGTAGTGTCTTTACAATAAAGACATTCTATTATTCCTTTAAAAGAAACTTTGACAAATCTGCTGACTTATCACTATTGAAACTTCCCAGATAAGGAAACCTTTATGAAACCTTTGAAATCTTGGTGTAAAAGAAGGCGGGCTGTACTCAGGAAGTTGAAAAAGAAGAATAAATATATTTTTTTTTAATGATTATTCAAATTGTTATTATTACTATCATTATTAAATAAAAGGCATGACTTGTATCTATCCCTTTATTTTCAACTCAAAGATTTGCCAATCACAAATAAAAACAAACTTTCGTTTAAAATTGAGAAGTTGTTTTACTTGTTTATAAAATGAAAAACCGTCGTGGAATAAAACGTCGTCTTTCATCGATTCATTCAAATTAGGCGATGATATGGTCCCGTTCTGCCATTGTTTCGCCCTCGCACGTTTTCAAACAATAGTTGGCCGTTTTAAGTGAAAAGAACGGCCGATCGAGGACGTAAATCATTATTATTGTTGAAAGTTCTCTTGTTTTAGGCTGTTCTAGGCTCTTCGTCACTGATCAGACTGTGATAGTTGTAATTAGCCCTTTTCCCAGGTGTTTCCAGTCCAAGAAATCACACGCCTTTAATAGCTAAAAAACCCAACTCAATTTCCTCGCTCTTAATCTAACTCATTTTCTCTGTCAATTAAAACCTTGGAATTAACAAAATTTGATAATATTTTTACGCTTATGAAATTGGCTTGCTATCAATAATTTTGGGTGCAGAAATTCTTCATTTCACTGTCCGTAGCAACAGCGGTAAATAATAATTACAACTATAGTTGGGGTCTTTTTGACTAATGTATCCTAATAGGTTATTGTATTTTTGGCATAATTACTGTTTCTTTAAAGACATTAGTTTCAGTTTCAACAACAAAAAAGCTGCAATAGTTTTTATCTTGAACTCATTTATTCAATAAAGAAAACGATAGAATACGTCAGCTTTGAATAAGTTAAATAAGTTGTAAACAACACCATGGAGAAACAAATCTTGACGCTGGAATAGCCGTTTTTCACAAATTTCAGTTTAAAGTTTATACTCTCGTGTGGATGAAAAGCTTCGTAAATGTTATTCATTTTAATTCTTTGTTTCATTTATGTTTTTACGGCCGTTTCTTTACATACTGAGATTTAATTGCTTATATTGTATCAACATTAAAGTAATTTTGTATCGAAGAAAAAAAGCCGGATTTGATAGAAAATATGGTAGGTGTTTGCTGCAGATGTCTAGCATTTTATACGCTATTCATAACACAAAGATTGTTAAGAGTTCATGATACAATAGATCAATTTGCTTTAAACTTCACCATGGATGAACTTTAATTTTTAGGGTTTCAAGTCTACCTTTATTTTGTGCGATAAAATTATCTCATGTCGCAACAATATGCCAAATCAATCCCAAATGTTTTTTTTGTACAGATTTCTCCAAACCAATAAATATATAGTCATTATGTAGCTAGGGGATTAGATCTCGTGGATCAATTATTTTAATGGTGTGTATTAATTAGAATATACAATCAAGTTAATTTGATGAATTTAGGTGTGATAAAAATTCTTTCCGAAATTAAAAATTGTTTTGTAAATTGAATTTCGAATCGAACGACGAATCATGCGCGTATTTATGCCGAATCAAACTTGAATCTTAGCTAATTCGTTTGAAAAATTACTTATGCATTGAAAACTATATACACAAAAGAAACAACTTCAAAAGCAAATTGCCCTTAGGCAGTGATAGTTTAATCCTAATTAGCGGTGGGAACGGGGTTTGTCACAGTTTGGTACGTGGCCTTGTCGTGAAATTCTCATCCAAAACATTTTATTAAGAACAATTATATATTCTTGCAGTGGTTGTATGATAAGGAGACTTTCGTGATCGGATCCTAAAATAGGGCGGATACTTGTTGTACTTTTCAGGGTTAGCATTTTGGTATCACTTAAAATTCTAAATTTACTATATACTAGCTAGATACAAAACTCGCACCTCGCACTCAAACTCCAAAGATTGGTGATCCAAACATCGCAAGTTTGTAAACCACTGTCGTAAAAAAGGCTAGAAATTTCAAGATATTTATC
>JAUPMH010151780.1:0-13761 GCA_032270665.1 Metridium farcimen
CAATCAATCAATCAATCAATCAATCAATCAATCAATCAATCAATCAATCAATCAATCAATCAATCAATCAATCAATTTATTTAAGTCATAACGTGGGATAAGGTTGCCCTTACATCCGAGCCAGAGTCTCATGTAAAAAACGTATGACAATTATATAAATATATTGATTATTATGGTCGGATTATTATCATGCATCATCTGTAATACGTCTATATATAACATTGGTATTCAGATATCTGCCAACTATTGCATTCATAATAACCGTGACTAGTTTGCCAGTTGTTTGTTAAAGTTGATCCTAAGAAGACAATGGTCATCATAAACACACCAGCTGACAAAGTAGCATCTTTTCCTGTGTTTTAAGGAACTAATTCACCAAGAATAAAAGACCGGAATTACACACTAGCATATCATTCAATTACCTAATACAAAGATTAACAAAGGCCAGTCAATCTTTTCAATATATGTTTTAGTACATTCTTTGATAATATAATCATGTACTGTGTAATCCAAATATACAATGCAGGAGCTGAATAAATGTTTTCGGATATCACTTTTTACGATTATATTTTTTTATTATGTCATTGATAACGCAAATCTACAGCGCAGTCAAAATTCACTGTTTTGTTTTTCGAATATTAGTTTTTTAAGATAATATAAGTATGTACTAGTCGAATGATGAATTGAAATGCGTTCGGTGTATAAGTGAAATAAAGATACATGAGAAAAATACCATTATGATATGCCCTTGGCGGGAATTGAACCCCACGGTTTCGGCTTTTCAGTCCGACGTATTACCACTACATCACAAGGTCCATGCCCCCACGCTGGATACGCAGCCGGACAATGTAGTATAGGGCAACTGTAGGGTTATAACTTAGTCGAATAACTTATATCTAAAATTAAGATAGCGCTAGGCTTTTAATTAGTTCAATAATTAGCAGTTCATTTCGTGATTCGAAGCACAGATAGAAAGGATTAGTAAAACAAACCTAAAACACTTCCAATCGATTTTTCACACGTTAATAAACCTTCTAATTGCTACATAGTAGGGATTCTAGAATGTTTAATCAGTTGCCAACGTTCCTTGCAATCCACTTAATCTAACAGAGATAGTTATTGAGCTGTTTCATTGATACTTGCCATTTTTGACGATCCACTTTGACACGGCATTGTGGTCTAAAACACTCTTTATCGCTTTAAAAATAACCTATAAACATCCTCCTCTTTCTGAAACGTTTCTTGAATGTTTCTTACTCACAATACATACAAATAAATGATGTATATTATCAACAATGTAGTATTGTTGCCAGTAGTGACGACGGTATGACTTAGGTATTTTCACAAGGGTCAGGATTCGTGCACACTGTTCTCATTGGATCCTTTGTGTCATTATATTTGTTCAGGATTTGGATGATTAACTTTCTTGAGTGTTATGATCCTTTGCTGTCTTATTGATAAATCTCTTTACGTTAGAGATGAACTTTATGTGATGGCGGTGTCCTGTGTTGTCACTATCACTAACGTATAGCGTCCTTGTACAAAATATTGTACTTTAAATGTACGTTCCGACAGCTGAAGTGACTTCATGTTTGTCACTATTCGTTAAAAACTTATTCAGTGACATTTTAAGCGTCTTAAATGTAGTGTGATGTTAATGTATAATGGTTTATAAACTAAATAACACGAACTACAAAAACGACACAGAAGTGGTTGTGTACTGCACATAACTGAGTGAAGAGGTGAGAGAGAGTAAAAATGTCCTTCGTACACGTGTGGGAGTAAACTGGCATGCATAAGTGGTTGGAGAATAGTTATATACCAACATCACTACCGGTCTGATAAACTTATAGCTTAGATTAAACTAAATAGTGAGAAAACTGGAATTACTTACTGACGATTCGGACGAGAAAAGAAGGAGCAAATCAGACATTTTCTACTACATTGTATCCACCACTACAGTTTTCGTGCTATACAGTAATGTTAGCTGCTTAAGCAGTGAGAACAAAGTCAGCTAGCAATGTCATAAGTACAGCTTTATCTGTCATTCTAGATAATCGGTTTTATTCAAGCAAATTTACAGTGAGGATAATCGAATCGTGAACACTTTACATTTTTCATGTTAATATTTTCTGAACCTTCTACTTCTTCAAAACCTCTAAAAATGAATCAGTGAGTTCAAATACACTAAGTGTTCATAATAAATCATATTTCTAATCTATTCGCTAATTGAATGTAGGTTAAAAAAGTAACAACAAAAAAATCACAAAGCGTTCACGGTTCGAGTGTCCTCACTGTAAGTCAATGGTGACACTGAATGTGTCGTCATCTTTCGAGTGTTTCTGCTTATTTTTATCCTTTTTTTTTCATTCTAAAGTGTCGGTCGTTGACCATTAACACATCAAGTATCGAATGCCGGATCATTGCCAATCAGTCGACAATCAGCAATGACCAGTAATGTCAAAATCCTTCTTGAAAAACGATGACCAGGAATCAAAAACATCTCGAAAACAAAAATATTCATGCATGTTTTATACTTAAAATCGTTCATTTAAAGTTAGAAAAGATTGATAAAGGTTTATTGAAGTGAAAACAATACTATTTGATCAATCAATTAAGAACAGAATGTGTGAAGTACTCTTGATATAAAAACAAAACAAAACGATTTTACACCTTGACCTGTGACCAATTTGTCGCGCTTGGTAATATGGTGCAGGAAATGTATTTAGGGACAGGCAATATTGTTTAAAACAAAATAAATAAAAATTGTTTATTGTATTCTTAGTGCATTTGATTCAAAACAATATACAAGCTAGCTATGGGGAGAAAATAGCGCTGTATATTTATTTCAAAATGAATGAGACCCACAATGCCATTTGGTCTTGGAATGCACTATTCAGTATTCAACTTTTTTTTGAAATAGCTGTATATTGGTTGTTTATAAATACTCCATACCATATTTGTATCGTTGATATCTTTAGATTCACCGCTGTACATTGTCATCGTGTGTCGACGTCCTTTAGAAGAAAGGCTCTCATTGGATGACTTTTGCAGTAGTCCCTGGAAAACGAACAGCAATAAGATTACTTAGAATAGTACAACATTTGTACTTACTATAGTTATTGATATAATACTTATTTATAATTACAATAATACATATGACATTTAAAATCTAATGTTAAAAATGGAGATTTTAGATTTGTCCAACTTGTACATTCGTTATGTTAAAATCTTGGTCCAAAATGACGTCGCAATTCATAAATTCTTAGAGCAGAGATTGTACACGTTCTTGAAGACTGAGTGTAATCAGATCAAACACAATAGAAATCATCGAAGTTAAGTAGCTTTAACAGAGTGTACCTCACAAACATGTTTATGAAAACCACTCTTTGAATTCTCAATATGGCATTGTAAATACATAAAGTTATAACTTAATATTGTGGAACTTAAAGAACGACAAACTTCATATGTTTTGAACCTGCAGGACTTAAGCTACACTGTACTTGAAATGAATGTACTATCATATGGCAGTGTGTTTATATTGATCTAAAATAGCAGCTTGAATGATCTGCAGCAAGGCAAGTCCGGAAACGATCTGGGGTCTCCACGATGTTTATAGTAAGGAAATCAATAGAGTATGGCATGACGTCTATATCATAAAGCGATATACACTTAATACGGTCACATGTGATGTACACGAAGTTCCCGGTTCGTTATTCGTTTCGAAACAGGATATAGGGTTTTTATTTATTATGTTCTTCTAGTACGTACGTACGTACTATATATTAAAAAACACTGGCGATTTTTGAAACTAAATCAATTAATTGCGCTGCGATATTTCCAAAGCAGATTGAATTTAGGGTTCTTTAAGCTAAAATGCGCGATAATTAGATCAGCAGTTAAACTACTGTGTGGTGCAGTGGTGTTTCTATAAGACAAAAACAAAAGTGACTGATCGGCTTCTAAGAAAACACTTTAATTAAAATGAACGATATCTTCGCAGTTAAAATAGTCGATAGTCTGCGCCGACCTTTCCAACAAAATTAGTGTCTGGGAGTTAAAAAGAATATCGTACTTACTGACGATCCTGTCGTTGATCTTCGTCGTTTACTGTATATACAAAGTCAATACGTACTTTTAAGAGGAAGTCTTTAAAAGAAGAGGGATTAATGCGATCAAAGATTCGATTCTCTTGCACGGACGTGAAATCAACAAAGTCACCACGATCAAACGTTCTCACGAATGGATCAGAGGTCGCTATTTGAAACTCATCAGTCAGTGATGTGTTATCGCTCATTCTTGTTATTCAAGCCTTGATTGAGGGCATATACATAGCTAACTACGTTTGGGTCGGCGCGGAAACGTGCGTGAGGAGGTGAGGTTGTTTATGACTGGTGTTTTTGATATCCGGGAGAGGCTAACAACTGAAGGGTGTGACGATGAACATCATCCATGTCACAAGAACATGAAACGAATATATATACAGAACTGAATTGATTCTATATTATATATTATATAGTGTACTATGTATAGCCTGCATAGTGGCTCTGTCTCTTGGGGAGGAGAAGAGGAGAGGAAGGGGGGATGGAGGGCAAAGGGAATGTGGAGAGGGAGGGGAATGTGTAGGAAAGGGGGATCGAGGGGGAGATGCAGGGGAAGGGGTAGGAAAGGGGCATTAGCAGTAGTATCACGAAAAAGAGCTCAGTAACAGTCTTAACAGTGTATCAAAGAAATCAAAAGAAGAACATAGAATCTTTCTTCTGAGTATTTTTGATTGTCGAAAAATTATGGAACGCAGACGAATCCAATTTCAATGTCACGATTGACGTCCAGCTGGTCCTAATGCCCTAAGGGGAAAGGATTGATTGTAAATATATATATGGATTATTGCGTGACCGGATACGCACAGCACCTGGCTAATTGGTTGTAACACAATAATTATAACTATTAATTATGTCACTTTCAGTTTGGAAAAAGGAAATGCGTTTTTATGGTGGTTGTGCACTATTAGATAATTCATTAGGTGTGACATGTTGTAAGATGTACTTGTTTTTTTGCAATGTTTTGTCCTTTTTACAGTAAACCTCTTCTGATTTACGAACAACTATAATTGTGTGTTGGGCCGTAATTGTACATATACAAGTGACTCGTGGGATACTCCAAGGTATGCCACTGGAAACCATTGTATAACTAGTATGTTAATCTCTCCCTGTTTCTAGATAGGAAAGACTAAATTATGTCGATATTTCATATGTGAACACGTTATCCTTATCACTAGCTGGATCAATCTATAGGGAAGCAATGATAACAGGAAGTAGATTTGTGTATATTTAGAAGTATATAAAGTATGATCAACTTTTATCTAAGTATATACACCATAACGGTGGAAATATAATCGTCCAAACCTATGGATATGTACAACATTTAAACATTAGCTGTTGCTATTTCGTGATAAGATAGAGCAGTTCTCTCGCTTCATTTCAACATTGAATCAATCTATATTAAGGAAGCAATGATAACAGGAACTAGATTTGTATATATTTAGAAGTATATCAGTGAAGTATGATAATGATAACAATAATGATGAACTTTTTTTTAAGTATACACCATAACGGTAGAAATATAATTGTCAAAAACTCATGAGAAACATTTTTAAATGACAATTAAAAAGTGTTTAAAAACACTAGTTGTTGATGTTTCGTGATAAGATAGAACAGTCCTCTCGCTTCATTTCAACATTGGTAAAGGAGGAAGAGGAAATCAACCTTGAAAGGAGGTCGATCCATACTACTTGGACAAAGGGAGTCCCCTGCGGGAGGTGCACGTGGTTGATGAATGTTCTTAGAAAAGGAGGAAGAGGAAATCAACCCTTAAAGTAGGTCGATCCATACCACTTGGACTGATGGGAGTCCCCACCGGGAGGTGCACGTTGTTGATGAATGTTCTTGGAAAAGGAGGAAGAGGAAATCAACCCTTAAAGTAGGTCGATCCATACTACTTGGACAATGAGAGTCCCCTGCGGGAGGTGCACGTTGTTGATGAATGTTCTTGGAAAAGGAGGAAGAGGAAATCAACCCTTAAAGTAGGTCGATCCATACCACTTGGACAATGGGAGTCCCCACCGGGAGAGGGTAGAAACACAAGTGTACATCAATGTTCTCATTCTGATATGCTTCCCTAGCTCAATCGGTCCCTAATGTTGCTATCTTAACTACGTCACACGTACCGCCCCAGGGGTATTCACTCCATGCTTTTACTGTAGAGGCATGACTAATTGCTTTGCCTTTTAGACCAATTCAAAACATATCCAAGACGTCGCTCTAATTTTCCTTATTATAACTTTTTATATCCAAAATAGCAAACTGATGCTTTGCTGTCTTTAATATATAATGCCTAATTGTTTTTAGTAAAACTCTTTCAGTCCTTCAAGTATATAATGGTGAAATAGTATAAACATTCGTATTACCAGAAGTACCACTGTGCACTTAGATTCTAAATACAGCATATAAACATTGAAAATGCGTGAAAATAGCAATTAGTTTAGCTTTGTACTGCCATGTTTTGATGGAGTGTAAATTGCCTTAAGAAAAGTGCGTGTATCAACACTCACTTAGTACAAATAGGATCTAACTATGATAAACAACGTAAACGCACGGAAATAGCAAAATATAGTGTAAGTTACTATTGTCGATCGACTAATATTAATTGTCCTTAGAAAAAATGTCGACACTAATTTAGTACAAATAGACTCAAATAATGATGAATTTGTATACACGTAAAAATCTGATTAATTTGTCTTTGTCCTTAGAAAAGTAAGATTATCTACACTCATTTAGTACAAATAATCTTTTAAATGATGTATTCATAATATCCAACAATCTACTCAATGTGCGAAGTAGATGACAAATTTGCCACCCAATTAGCGAGCAAACCATCGGTTCGTAGTGCTTTCTTTCCGTATAGTAAAAAGTAATGCCTGATTAACTATTGTTGTTGGTTGGCCTTTTGTTCGGGGGTATTTAGGCCAATTGTTAATCATTGTGGGTGACAACAGAGTCTTAACAATTTCTTAATCTGTTGTCAGACATCACATAGATCAATAAAACAATAATAAAAATTCATTGAACCTTTGCAAGAAGGAAAAGTATTTACTTGACTTTATGAATAATATCAAATATCAATTCCTAAGTTTCGTTTTCATTCAAAATGATTTCTTCGTGGTTTAGTTGAATATTTATTATGTTCAATTAGATATCTACCTATTAAATATCGAAAACAAGTGCATTGAAGATTTAAGAAACAGTGAATTGAGTGTAAAAATGGTTACACAATAAAAAGATAATAATCTGTATTACTTATATATACCGCAAATATCTATATGTATATATAATCAAATGCGCAAGATTGATATCTTAAACGATTATGTCCGAATCGTCAGTAGCTAACACCGGTACACTGTGCTTAAGTTACTATTTCAACCCGTGATTAGTAATTCGTCCTTGTTGTTAATTTGTTGTGATTCAATTGTTTTATACAACAACTCACGTCTTGATTTCTAATGATAGCATGAAATTTGTAAAACTGGTATCGTAAAATATGTTAGCTTAACTTTAATACAGTGTTACAAATTTCATTCTATTACCTATCGTTTATATCAAACACTGACGCAGCCTATACTAGTTTACTCGCTAGTTACCATTTCTTATTACTTTCTAGGTTAAAACATATGACAAGAAAACGAAAACAAATCACATGTGATCCGTTTATCCCTCTAGATCTTTTCCAGAAGTTTGGAAATACTTACTTAATACGAGCTGAAAACTATTCAACGTCAACCTTAATAAGCTCGTTAAAACCTGCCTCAAATGAATATCAATCGGTGCATGAAAGGTCAATAGAATAATCGTACAGTTGAATCATAACACTAACCTGTAGTCTATCATCTTGCACGATGTTACACAGCTCTGCAGCTATCGTCTTTTCCTTATTCCAAGCCTTGGTGCTTTTAACTTGAACATTATCTTCTAGATCTAGCGTGCTAATTCTTCTACGAAAAACCGCCAGTAAGTCAGTTGGATCTGTATATGAACGTTGTCGTTGTCCTGGCCAGTTCGTCGTAGCTGCTCGCACTACTCTCATTCCATTTGGATCGAGGATTGCAGTCGGTTCTACATGCGTCCTAGATCTGTGATCAGAATACATAATTATTAACAGTGTTTTGATGAACTTCAAGTGTAAGATAAACAGTATGACTGCAGACTCTTCAAAAAGAATTATCTCAAGAATTTGTGTACGTCCAATCATGTTCCATAGTTATTTTTAAATATAAATGCACTTAGGATCTTGATACTATATTGATCTCATGATTTCAGTTGTTTGAAGTCATGTTCGCGCAGCAATGCTCTTGAAACTCTATGGATTGTGAAGAAAGAAAACGTACTACAACGCTAAAACCAAAACTATATATACATAAATACATGAAAATAAAATATACATATACATATATATAAAATATCACAAAAACATTAAACAGTATTTTTTTGTATTTCGCGCTATGCATGTTTGTCATTCAAATGCAATTCTATTAGACAAAAAAAAATATGCAGAACTATCGAAAATACATGACAAAACTTGTACTTTTGATTGAATCAGTTGACTGATTATGTAAAAAATAAACATGAATTAACTTGACAGTTTCTCATTACCTGCAGTTGCAGTGACGATGTGCTAATGAATCTACAGTCATCTCAATCATACAATATCTATTATAATACTATAGTCAATAAGTGAGTGAGAGTATATAGTGCGATATTGCATGCTGACGTCATCATCATAATAGCAACAGCCGCTGGTCATCATAAACAACGGTAATCATGCTGATTAGAGATAATGGCTGCAAATTTGTGGTTTCAATAATTTAATAGCTTTTTAAAAGGGTCTCAAGTGCGGTATAAGTGGCCGTTTAGATAAGGATATCAACGAAAAAAGACATTTTTTGGCGCATAGTGACTATGCAAGTGTAGCACTTGTTTCAACGTTCACCCGGCTATGATCCATGCAGTCAAATAGAAATAGAAACTAGAAATAGAAACTAGAAATAGAAACTAGAAATAGAAACTAGAAATAGAAATTAAACTAGAAATAGAAACTAGTGCTTTATTCAGTATTATTATATATTTTATTACTATCTAATCTTCCTGAGTTTCCCTATTCATGAACATATGCTAAAGTGCATGTACAAACTGGGTTATCAAATTTGATTTAATGTGTTTTAATCCTTTACTATCCCCACATTGACGTAAATTGTTGTATAATACCTATTTTTATTCATTCTTTTATTCACTGTGTATTTAAATGGATTATAATTTGATAAATGGTACTTGTAAAAGTCTGAGTCTTGCAAAATGTCGGACGCGTCAAGTTCAATAGGTTCACCTAGTTATACTGAATTCTTTTTTATATATACACCTACTTGCAAGAACGTTGTCATACGAAAAAAGAACATTTGTATTTAGTGTGTTAGGAATAAATTAAAAGTACAAAAGAAAGAGTTCAGCTTCAGTGATCATCTTTTGTACTTTTAATTTATTCCTAACCCACTAAATACAAATGTTCTTTTTGCGTATGACAACGTTCTTGCAAGTAGGTGTATCTCAATCTTTCGGTGTTACCTTTTACAGTTCTTCGATCATAGGTATCAGCTTTATAACCAGTGAAAAATGTAAAAAAAACCGACAAAACACCTCGAAACGACAAAATATTGAAATGTACAGAAACTGTCTTGATCTAGTTCATATAAAAAGTACAAAAACGTTTAAGTTTTCAAAACAAATGTTTTGCGATTGAGTTACGACTCAGAAGGAGCTTTCTACTCCCGGTGTAGTCAATCGAACGAAATCGAACGCAATCATATGATTGGATTCGATTGCATTCGGCACTCGAAGGAAATCGAATTCACAAAAGTTTTTGAGATATTCGATTGCAAGCAAAACACCCCCGAAATAATTAAATAATCAGGTATTTAGATAAAAAAAAGATTGAAGGCAATAAATTTGTGTACATATTAGTAGATTAATATTAACTTTCTTTTATCTAGTGAGATATAACCTAATAATGTAAATTGACATTTCGATCACCTTCGCTGACAAAAAAAAATAAATAAATAAAAAAAAACCTTAAATATCTTCGCTGTCAAAAAATAATATAACTTAAACCTCCGTGGCACTGTTTTGATAAATAAAGGGTTTGGATATGTGATTCTACTGTAAATTTACGTTTATTCGTATGGTACTCAATTGCAATCAATCATTCGATTGTTCGGAAATCGAATGCAATCATCGAATTCACAATTTTTTTTGGCGTTCGATTTCGTTCGAGTGCCGAATGCAATCGAATCCAATCATGTGATTGCGTTCGATTGTATTCGATTTCCGAATCATTCGATTGACTACGCCGGGTCTACTGAATAAAAACGGTTTTTATAGACTAATCTCTTCTTTCATGGTCTTTCTTTTCCTTGACTAAACTCCAAAAATGATTTTGTCTTTGATAACAATGTGTATTTACACACTAAAGAAACCACCATATGATCAATAATAGTTATTCATACTGCAGTTCTAACCGATGAAGTATTTTATTGTCAGTTTGTCAATTATCGTCAAGTGTTTATTGTGATAAATAATCTCTCTCACGACTGTTCAGTTAACAATTAATGACTGTATAACTTATTAACAACTTCAACAATTACTATATTCTCGCACTGACATTCTGCCAGTATAAACACTATTACTGAGGTTTTAATTGACGCCACGGCAGTAAAAACATGTAGGCGGCCTGTACGGCGATTTTTTTCTTTAATATCGAATCGAAAGACCCAATGGACGGACAATTTCATATTTGATGGGGGGTGGGTAAAGACCCAAAATAAATATCGAGCAAGGTCTCGATTCTGAAATGTCGTGGGACTTACGCAAATACGGCAAAAAAAAAAAAAAAAATCGAGCGATCTTTTAATAAATATATCCCCAATATTCAAATGGTCCTTCCCTAAACGACGCCGTTTTTAGTGTGTACCATGTCGTGAATGACACTACGGGTGTCCACAAGGCGGGAGTTTCTGATCGTACATTGTTATGTTCAATACTTGATGTAACCAGCTTATTGATATGCATTAAAAATCGCTTAATTCTACAACAACTGTAGCTATTAGCACTGCAATTATACCTGCATTAGATCTTGTTTGATCTGACTGTTTGCTGTTATTTTGTAATTAACGATATTGTACAAATCCCCAAATCGGTGCGTATATTCGATATCCTCAAATTAAAGATTAACCTATATCGATCATAAGATCAAGCTAAAGACTAATGAAATGACTGCTCTTTCACTAGCGATAGATAGACTAAAACAATCCTCTTATGTAATTACTATCCAAGCTTTAAACAAGAAGAATATAACTAGATGTTAATCAAAGCAAATTGCGTCAGTTAACCGTCCTGTAAGAAGATCAGGGATTAATGTACAAGCTCTGACTGAGAAAATCCACTTCTTATACTAGTATTAGTGCTAATATATCCTTAATAATACTATCCTACCGTAATCGCCTTTGGCCGATACCACGATATTCTCGTTTTAGGTTATGTAGTCCCATGTTTTAGTACTACCAAGTACCAGTAAATACCATCAGATGACAACAATCAAATACTGTCCAGACATTGTCCAGATTTGCATTGCTTTGTATTGTTTCGTACACTGGCTATTGTTCAACAGAGATTAGCTAAAGTTCTTGAAAGAGACTGGTAATAATGAAAAAATGATTAGCTCATTTATATAGAGCTAATTATTACAAAGCTCATTGCGCTCCTGCCAAATCTACAGCCTGAATCAACAGTAATGAATCTACAGTAATGTTTTGATTTGGAAACTGAGTAATTTGAATACATATTTCCCTTTTAGCCTGGGCAGCATTTTCTCTAATAAATGATTTGAATTTGTTTGTAAAAGCGCGGAGTTTATACTGTAATCTCTATCAACTTTGATTCAATTTATCATAATATCGGTGCCTGCAATAAAGTTTTCGAGACCTGGGATCAATCTAAATAAGAAAAACGCCTGATCGGTTGGGCTCCCTGTGTTACTGAGTAGCTGTGCCCACTTCGCAAAAATGTGCGAAACTCTCATGATCGCGCGCACGTGACTCAGTGATGTAGGTGAAGATCTTTCGCGGCAAGATATGATTATATATATTATTAATACAGGGCCAGAAAATATTAACGATTGCGAAAAAATCTTTTGAAAACCTTCATTTTTTTTGTTCTTTTTTTGCGAAAAAATATCTTGAATTTTTTTTTCTGATTCACATAGATAGAATCAGTCAGTTATATATATAAACTTTATTGATGATTGTGGAATGCTAACATCGCATTATTAGTACATTATCTATACGTAATTTATGACTGTTTATGTAAACATCTTTAAAAGCTATTGACATTTAATAGTAAACAAGCTATTAGCCTGCTTTTGCAGACTCAATTTTCTTACAAATCTTCATAGAAGGCGAACACACTAATAGAAAAAGTATATTTGAATTTATATACATTTACAATTATATAAACTTATATCTTGCCAACTACAGTAGCCAATGCAAAGAATTTGTTGGTACTAGCTGCAGCTCGTCAAAATAAAAATACTATATCCACCAAAAAATATTTTAAATTCTTGATGTGCCAATTTTATTGGATGGTTTGAGCTCAGAGGGATGTGTTATGTGTCTGTTATGACACGGTGAATAAGCAAACACTTGTTCAGCTCATTGTAAACAAGCGATGTACACATACATCAGGAAACGTTTTAATGAAGACAGTATGTCTTATTTTGTGGCGTTGTGCATGTATTTCTGTGATAAAAATAGTCTTCAAGGAAAAACGATACTAGCAAATCTGATGCACACTTGTCGCGTAGTTGCTCGTATGACTCACGTGACTTAACCAAATGCTCTTTTTATAAAGTAAGAGCAGAAAGAGCTACGTTAGCAAACGTTTTAATTTATAACTGACTGATGTGTTGCTGTGCAAGTAAAATTATGTAACCTAAATGTGCTCAATGCGCTTTACAATCAACCCGAACCTCGTTTTCAAATGCGCAAACTGCAGCTACCAATTACAAGCTTACATGTACAATGATAAGAGCTATAGTTGTTATGTAATGTGTACTTATTTCAGTTATATCTTGATGCTCGCGCGCTTTACATATGTATACTGAAAACACTGAGAGTACAGAGTACTAGTGTCTCACTGTCTTGATGCGCGCGCTTTACATATGTACAATCAACTTCATCAGTGTACATATACCGCGGATACCATTCGCGACAAGGTACAGTGTTTAGTTGCCCTTATCAAAGCACTTTGCCAACTGCATAAATAAGATAAAAACATGTCCATGTTTCAGCGTCAATTTCAAGTTCTAATTGCTTAAGCTAAAGGTCATTAAACAGTTGCGTAGAAATAATAATATATAGACTCTACCTGATAACATATTTGAACATCTTGGAATCAATGCTGCAGTGATGGTAAACTTTACTCTAAAACTTATGTGAGCAACATCACGTCCTCTTGATGAAAACGTTGAATCCAACTAGCTGAAGT
Organism: Metridium farcimen; assembly: GCA_032270665.1. Classification (NCBI taxonomy): domain Eukaryota; kingdom Metazoa; phylum Cnidaria; class Anthozoa; order Actiniaria; family Metridiidae; genus Metridium; species Metridium farcimen. The sequence goes on from JAUPMH010151780.1 coordinate 13,644, forward strand.
ACTCCTCTTGAATACAGTAGAAAAGCTATCTCAATAGCTACAACTTTTGTATAATATTGTTGATGAAAATGTGCACGATTTTAATTAAAACTTTTTCAATAACAAAGTGTTTTGCACT
>JAUPMH010151891.1:12102-25008 GCA_032270665.1 Metridium farcimen
ACTGGTGTATTGAGAAACTGGGTTGATTTTACTCACTTTGAATACTCAATTCTAGTTTGTTGAAAAAAAAAATGCACAATTCTTATAAGGTAACATTGTAAACCACATCTGTTAAATAGTTTTGGTTACTAGAGTGATAAAGTTTGAGCTATTTCACCTAAAGATCTTCAATGCAATCCACAAATGAACATTGAATCATGATCATTTCATTCATTGTAATTCATCAGTATGTTTGTCAAATTAACTGTCGATTGCCACTAATGATTGCATATTGTATTCATTCATATGCACATGTAATAAACAACTGTCAGACCATATCATGTCCTCTGTTCATTTCTCATTTCTTTCTGCCATCCATTTTTTCACTTTTCGTCAATTTATAACCCACCACAAAATCACCTGCATTTCCCATTTTTACATGTCATCGCAGTCACTTCAATTAATTCCATGTCAAAGCAATTCTTCCATGTGTGGGAAATTGAATGAAAGGGATCTAAAAAAAAAATGTTAAAGTTGAAGGGAAATAATTGGGAAAGGCATGTTCATGTTTTTGTATTAAAAACAATATGACATTTTGATGTTCATCAATGATTGCATAAAATTATTTATGTTCTTTGTAATTCTATTGCCAAACTATGAACAAATTTTTGAAGTTTTGACTAATGCAAGAAAACAGTATAAATATACACAATATAAATGTCATTTAATAGCACATGTTGAGCATAAACATGCATGTTGGACAATTCATAGATTTGGTAGAATTATGTCATTCTGTCGATCCATTATCTGGTTGAAACAATTCCATTCAAAATGGTTGTTACTCTGTAAGAAAATAATGTTGACAATGGACACAGTTGTAGAAACTGAACTCATTTTTTATTTGATAACATTGTAAATAATGAATAGTTTTGATAAATATATTTATTGTGACATTTCCACGGCCTCACTTGTGATGTTAAACATGTAGGTCCATGTTGTGAGCAGAAGTTTCACTTTTTTGAACATTGTACTAGTGTCAGATTTCTCACATAGAGCTGGACATTCCATGTCAATAAAATAGTTGTTGTTTAACTGTTTGTGTGTTGTACTGTTCACCAACAACGCCACTAACATTTCAACCAGCCACTTCTGTCTATCACCTCCCCCTTTCCCAGTGGTACAACATAATTCCAAAGGTATATACAACCATTCCTGCAATGTCAATACCAACATTATTCATTGCAATTGTGACACAGTTTTCCAAGGGCACTATACCCATGGTACACTATCAAATCCAGCCATTCAACACCAACCATCATTCATTGGGGTTGGTGGGTAATGATTTTTAATTTGGCATGAAGAAAATAACTTGTAAGGTAGGTGGTGATATTGAGTTTTGAAATAAAGTGTGCTTTTGATAAGGTATTGTGGTGTGGTGTTGAATTCTTATTTCCCTATACACCAAATCGAAATATGGCCTCAAAATTTTAATAACTATTGTTCTTGACTGACTAGCCTCGTGTTTACGTTGAAACACAATGGCGTTTTCACATGTATCAGAATCTAGTCAGTCAAGAACAATAGTTATTAAAATTGGACGCCATATTTCGATTCGGTGTATACCTCCCAACACTTTAATATAAGATGCTGTTACTGGTTAAATATCAGGGAGCATGCAGCCTCTGGTTACAGTGTACGATAGGCCATTAATTTGCATAATAGTGTTATATTTTACCAAGACCAGAATGCCTTGCCTACTTTCTTTGGTAATAAAAATAATTAGTAGGGATATACTGCCAGTAAACAGTTATTATTATTATTAGTGTTGATTGTTCTAGTATTATTATTATTAATAATAATGATAATAATAAACTTTATTTAAAGAAGGTTAAACAAACACTTACAAAGTGCACCAGTTTAGCAAAAGCTAATCTTCCACTGGGCATTCTCAAGAGGGATGAAAATTAAGGGATTACAAGTGAATAACAAAGAAACATTCTGGTACTGGTAGTAAAATGATGTGGTACAAAATGCCTATTCTGATTCTGTGATCATAATCTTTGTGTTAAATTATTACTGCTACACTTGATGGTGTCCAAAAGAATGGAAAATGTGTGCGCAGACCGTTTAAAACATCTTGCGGCCCTCTATTACCAATTCTCAAGCTCTAATGCAGTTTGAGGTTGACATGTATGTATGTCAGCCTTGTAAATTCCTCTCCCCCCTCCCTTTTTTCGTGCTCTCTCCCCTCAAAAGGCTGACATTGAAGCAGGCCTCTTGACACAACTGCAATTGCATGAATTGCAATGTTTGTAACAGAGTCAACACTTGTCTGAAACTACACTATTATAAAACAAATGAAATATTATTTTATTCCAAGAGTGATTCCTCAATGGAATGACTTATTGACAGGTATTCTCTTGATTCCTTTAATATCAAGCTGTATAACAGATTAACCTAAATACATGTAAACCTGTGAATTTAATGTCACATGTTTTGTAAAGCACCACCAGAGGAGGGTCCAGGCCCTTCCCAGAAACGCTTGCGTACCTAGTTACAACAAGATGGTGGCCGACTACAGAGATTTTCAACAACCTTGATATTTTCAACAACCTTGAGATTTTTTGATAATTTATGATGTCTTAATTGGTTGGATCTCTAAAGGTAAGGAACTTGCCTTATATTGTAAAGCTTTTTTATATGCCACGTACAGCTTTACAGAGTATTGAATAGAAATAGAAGCATTTACCAGATGTTCATTCTTCACAGCACTTTAAGCCTGTGTAGCCTCTTCAGCGGGGGCCAAGGGGGAAATGGGGAGAGGAGAGATGAAACGTTTATTTTCCTCTCCTGTAAACATGATTCTGTACCTGTAACTGAGTCATTTTTACTGTTATGTTGCTTTTTTGGGGTAGAAATCGACAAGGCTTTATCAGTAATTTTTTTCTGTGCGTACCTTTTAGGGGTCATTTTCAAAACCTTCGTCGATCACCCCTACCACTTGGACAAAGGGAGTATTCCCCTGGGGTTTTATAGTTGCAAACATTGAAATTGTTTGGCAACAAAACAAAGCATCTGTCTAGCCAAACAATGCATTGCATGCTTTAGTTATTATTATAGTTACAACTCATAATTTCCACCTTGTTGTGCAATAGGCCATTTACATTATAGCATGTAGACTGCGAACAGTTAGTTCCTACTTTTCCCTCTGGATTCCGAAAATTTTAACTTTAATAAAACATGAGGAGTGGGGATTGGGGGCAAGATGGGGAGGGGAGGAGTACTTTTCCTCTCCCAGCACTCTCCCTTTGCCCACAAACCCTGCTCGTCCGTATTTAATTTATTTGAAATGCTCATTTTTATCAGAAATCCAATAGGAAATATTGGGACTACTATATAGCGTGTGTAATAGTAAGTTTAGTCGGACTACTAGTCACTTTGTTTCATGGTTTTAGTGTTTTTCGCTCTATATCTTACACTATGTTGAATGACAAGAATCATTACCCAGTTTCGGTCTACCTACCCCAGGGGGGTAGGAGACTCCCTTAAAAAATGGATAGGGGTGCTCAACGTACGGTTTTTAAAAAGACCCTAGCTAAAAGGTACACATAAATCAACTCCGATACTGATTTCAGACCCCAAAAGGCCAGTTCGAGACCCTAAAAGGTATGCGAGGGGTCTTATTTTTTACCTTAAATGATCCATCGAGCACCCTATCCATTTATTAAGGGAGTCCCCGGCCCAGCCTACCTACATGGTCCAAGGGAAAGCCTACAAGGAATTGCTAAATACTGGGAAAAACACCATTTCTTGTTTACTCCAGTTATTGGGAAATGATGTGTACAAGAACTTTTATCAAAAAAATAGTGATTTCCCACACCAATGAAATGGTAGTCAATTTGAGCATCCACTGCCAAAGACCGAATTTTGTGAAGCACATCAAGACATTCCGATATCTTTTGTGATGTGAGTGGGTATCTATGCAATTATTGAAGTGTTTAAGCTTTTTACCTACTTTCTCATATAATACAACTGATTTTTTTTTTCTTGAAGTTAATTTGGATTGCATCGGGGACATATTATGTCCAAATGTAAAAAGTAACAGACACTGAAGAATGTTTTATTATTCAATCTTTATTTCTTCTTTTTTATTTTAATGAGTTTTGAGTAATGCAGAATAAGTTGTGGTTGAGTTGTCTAAATGGAGCCTTGTTGTTGTTACAGAAGCTGTCAACAAAAAGCAGACGTAAATGTGAGTCTTGTCTTCTAACTTTACCGTACAAGCGTATAGAAACTACAACACTGTTTATAACAATGAAATCTAATGGGAGTGCAACGAATCAAGTATTTTGTCACTCTTGAAATATTAACCCGCGAGAAGCATAGTCTTGTAGCTAATAAATGCAGCAGCATTGTTCATTCCACTAGCATCTATATACTTTAGATGTAATTTTGCTTGATTTAGTCTACTTCTTCCATCTTGGAGGCATCGTCAGCTTCTTCACCCTCTAGTGGTGGCATGTCATCTACAGCAGCCTCAGCATCACCAGCAACTGTAATGAAATGAACATACAGTACATCAGAATATTATTAGAGTCTGATAATAGAAGTTCAGTCATTATGACTATCAAAGGAAAGAAAGGTCACCACTTCTTTTAAAGTAAAATGAACACATACCAAACAATTAAAAACAAAAATTGGTTAACACATTGCTTTGTATGTTTCAGCTTGTGCAAAACGCAAGATTTTTAGTCATCTAACATCAGTTTATGCTACAAAGAGATAATGTCAACTTTTCGGGACGTTTTTCTTGTTTTCCAGACGGCTAAGCAAATGGAACAAAAACCTTTGTTCCAAACATTTTCCATGTGACATTAAAATACACAAGACAAAGAATCTTACTACCAACAGATTTGAATTGGGTCAAAACATACATAGCAAGGCCATTAGCCGATTTTATCTATGTTCTAACATTTATATTTTTCTACTGTAAAACTGGTCATCTGCACAATGACATATTTCACGACCAGCTACAGAATCCTTTACAATTTTTTTTTATTCAGAAATATATTCGTTCTTGAGAATTATTACTAGAACAATAGACCATTTGTATGTTGACGTCATTTTACTACCAGAATGCATTACAAATCCTTTTTATTCAGATTTGTATTCTTTCTTGAGAATACTAGAACAATTGAAACTCGTTATGTAACAAAAGAAAGTAGGCAAAGCATTCTGTATCTGGTAGTATATGATGCTATAATGCAAACAGCCTATTGAACTGGGCAGCAATCTTTGCAAAAGCACACATTATTATAAATGATAAACTTTGATGAGCAAGATAATATTGGAGAAAATGTATTTGTGGATGGAAATAGAAATTAAAACTAACCATTGGCCTCAGCATCCTCTTCAATGCCAAGTCCAAGACCAATCATTCTGTAGATACGACCAGCATGGACCTGAGGATCTTCAAGGGTGAATCCAGATGACATAAGGGCTGTTTCGTAGAGTAGCATGACAAGATCCTTGACTGATTTGTCATTCTTGTTTTCTTCAATCTTTGTTTTTAGTGTTTCCATGATGGCGTGGTCAGGGTTGATTTCAAGGAGTTTCTTGGCAGCCATGTATCCAAGAGTACTGTTGTCACGTAGTGCTTGGGCCTTCATGATTCTCTCCATGTTGGCTGTCCATCCAAACTGACTTGTTACAATACAGCATGGAGATGAGACCAGTCGAGAGGAGACAACTACTTTCTCGATCTTCTTGTCCAAGATGTCTTTGATAACCTAAAGAGTTAAAACATTCAATTAGAAGAGCTAACATGTCATAATAATAAACTTGAACATGGTGCTACTCCGACTTATTTTCGAAACATTTTTTAATGTCGAGTTTTCGACCACACTGGGTCGTCTTCAGGACTAACATTCACACGATCTACAAACACCTCTTTGATTTAATAATAAACTTTATTTGAAGAAGGTTAACAACACTTGCAAAGTGCACCAGTTTAGCAAAAGCTAATCTTCCACTGGGCCTTCTGGCATATAAATGTCATGCACAAGAACTTCTAAGTATATTAGTCACCAGATCAACACACAGACTTAATGTATTTCTTACCTTACAGAGATTGTCATATTGAGCAACCATCTCTTCACGTTTCTTCTTCTCATCTTCATCTTCAGGTAGTTCCAAGCCTTCTTTTGTAACACTGACAAGCTTCTTGCCATCATATTCCTTCAGTTGCTGGACTGCGTATTCATCGATGGGTTCTACCATGTACAGCACTTCAAAGTCACGCTTCTTGACTCGCTCAACAAAGGCAGAGTGTGCAACTTGATCTTTGCTTTCTCCAGTGATGAAGTAGATGTCCTTTTGGTTCTGCTTCATGCGTGATACGTAATCCTTCATAGAGGTCATTTCATCACCTGATGTTGATGAGTGGTATCTCAGAAGTTCTGCAATCTTTGCTCTGCTGACACTGTCTTCGTGAATACCAAGCTTGATGTTCTTGCTGAATTGTTCATACATTTTCTTGTAGTTGTCTTCATCTTCAGCAACTTCATTGAAAAGCTCAAGACATTTCTTGACAAGATTCTTGCGGATGACTTTGAGGATTTTATTCTGTTGAAGCATTTCTCTTGAAATATTGAGAGGAAGATCCTCTGAATCGACAACACCCTTAATGAAGCTAAGATATTCAGGAATCAAGTCCTCACAATTGTCCATAATAAATACACGTCGCACATACAACTTGATGTTGTTTCTCTTTTTCTTGTTTTCAAAGAGATCAAATGGAGCTCTCTTGGGGATGTAAAGGAGTGCTCTGAACTCAAGCTGACCTTCTACAGAGAAGTGTTTGACGGCCAAGTGGTCTTCCCAGTCATTAGTTAAGCTCTTGTAGAACTCTCCGTACTCTTCATTGGTGATCTCGTCAGTGTTTCTCATCCAGATGGGCTTGGTCTTGTTCAGGATTTCCAAGTCAGTGTACTTCTCCTTGATTTTCTTTTTCTTCTTTTCCTTCTCTTTTTCTTCTTTCTCATCGACATCTTCAATCTTTGGTTTCTCTTTGTCTTCTTCCTCCTCCTCCTCCTTTTTCTCCTCTTCTTCCTCTTCATCGTCGCTGACTTCCTTTTCTCTTTCTTTCTCAAGCTGTTAAAAAAACACAATATAAGAAAAGGTGTCTACAATTCGAAAGAAATAATTAAGCTTTTTTTTAAAACATCAATACACTGAAGATGTTTAAAAAAAAACAATTATCTTATGATAAACACTTGGGGGCCATATTCTTGTTGCAGTAATCAATCTGATACACACCCCTATACCAGACAGTGCAAGGATATCAGTACAGATATCAGATACCAGTTTATTGAGGCTTTTTTTGCAATTTTGGGAAAATATGTGATCAAAAATATTTCCAGTTAGTGGTTCATTCCAATTAATTTTGTCATCAAGTATACAAAGAACTTGAAATGTATCTTGTATGAAACAGAGACATGAAGCAAATTGTTATTTCCCACTGGCTTCTTACCTGAAGACTGATTGGATAGCCAATAAACTGACTGTGTTTCTTGACGATTTCTTTGATTTTCTTCTCCTCAACGTACTCCACCTGGTCCTCTTTCATGTACAGGACAATCTTAGTTCCACGGCCAAGTGGTTCACCAGTGTCACGCTTGACTGTGAAAGAGCCTCCAGCTGCTGACTCCCAGATGTACTGCTCGTCATCGTTGTGTTTGGTATATACGACAACCCTGTTGGCAATAAGGTAGGCAGAGTAGAAACCTACACCAAATTGACCAATCATAGATATGTCGGCACCAGCCTATAGAAAACACAGAAATTGATTAGTTTTATAGGACTAATCTTTACCTGTAGCTAAATCAGACAAAGGATACAGACACATCTGTATTTTAATTGTTTATATTTTCACATGGAAGGGGGCTTTCACTTATTAGTGTATGGGGAGAGGGGTTTTCAAATATTACCCCCCCCCCCTTTCCTGGTTGTCAAAAATATGATAACCCCCCTATATTTCGTCCATTTGTTTTTCCTTAACCCTTATAAAACAGCAAACTTTTTGTAACAACCCCCCCCCCCCCCAATAAAGCTACCGAAAATAACGTAACCTCCCTGTAATATTGCCAATCCCCCCATACACTAATAAATGAAAGCCCACCTATAAGAGTGAATAGTCTAAACCCAGGTGTAAGCAATGTAGGTGTGTTCTGATTGTTTGAGTTTGTGCAGTCTTGAGAAAGACTGTTGGTGTTGTCTGACATGCCTTACAAAATAGATAGAAATGCTATCAAGACTTTCACAATAAAAACAACTTACTATAAACCAATGCATACACCGAATCGAAATATGGCGTCCAATTTTAATAGCTATTGTTCTTGACTGACCAGCCTCGTGTTCACGATTATTCACATGTATGCGAGGCTAGCCAGTCAAGAACAATAGTTATTAAAATTGGACGCCATATTTCGATTCGGTGTATACAGATGGCACAAAGTTAGTTTTAACAGAAATTGAATTCAATTGTTGCACATTGTACGTACCTTCAAAGCTTCCATGAAGGATTTGGTTCCACTCTTAGCAATGGTACCCAGGTTATTGACAAGGTCAGCTTTGGTCATACCAATACCAGTATCACGGATGACCAAGCAGTTAGTGTCTGTGTCAGGGATGATCTCAATCTTAAGGTCTTGGCAGGAGTCCAGCTTAGATGGGTCTGTAAGGCTCTCATAACGAATCTTATCCAAAGCCTGAAGAAAAACAGGGCAAATATATACTGTTAGAGTGAATGAATTTTTAAAATATGATAATTCATTTAGTTTACTTGGCATTTTACAGTGCGGACACACTAACTGGGCCCACCTGAACAAAACTGCATTACAACCGATATCAAAACTATGAACACTTGATTTATTAAAAAGCCCCAAAACCTTGTACAAAATATCATCAGAGTTATTAACGTTGATTTTATTAGTCGGGTTTTATCGTGAATCGATTTTCTGTAGGTCGATTGTGATTAGACAGTTTTGTTCAGGTGGGCCCAGTTACTGTGTCCGCACTGTAATCATACAAATTTGAAAATGAATACAATTTTATACATAAAGCATATCACAAAAAGTATTTTCACAATGTCAGTGTACTGCATGAAATATAACTATTTTCAAAAAATATGACAGGAAGAAATGTTCTTTCCGGGCGATAGTAGGAGAATGGCACTAGTTAGCAGTTGAGGAGAAAATGCAGTTTGATCAGCAGTTGGGCAACTTCGATAAAATCAGACAAATTTTTAAAAATATTGCTTTGAATTTTTAAAAATAAGGACTATTAGTAAATGCTAGCTTGTCTGCACTGGAATAACTTGTTTATTTTATTCAAGAAAGAGAGAAAATGGATACCAGCGAAGTGCAAGCAGCACATGTTTGAAGGCCGGCCATGTGCTTTCGGATCGACTGTGGAGAAATTCGACTCAAAAGGCATCTAAATATACTAATATCACTTAAATTTTGAATTAAATTGATCAAACTAAAACGATTGTAGGTTGTAGAAGGTGAAGAAGTTAATTTAATGACGCTTTATGAATAAAAAGGTACATTTTTGAATACACCCGGCGTTTCGCTTCGTAGAAACGTACAGACGCCGGCATTTCCGTTAGAAAAGTGGAATCACGAGCAAGTCATGAAATATTCTAGATTTCTTTGAATACAGCAAATATTAAAACAGCTTAGGTTAGACGATTCTTTTGCGAATATCTAGCGACTTAAAAAGTGCTTTGTCACGTACAGACTGACTCGGAATTCGTCACCGACCGGACCAACTCCCGTTCGCGAGAGCATTGAGCATGGCTGTCAAACGACATCGCGAAGAATTTCAATCGCAAACACATCAATTTCATTAAATAAAACTTACTGGTAGCTAAAGTGAGAATAGTTTTAGCTATTTTAGAAGATACTTACATCAGACGAGTTAGAAATCAACTCTCGAAGAAAGATTTCCTTGTTGGAGTAAAATGTATTAATGATGAGGCTCATCAACTGTGCAATTTCGGCCTGGAAGGCGAAAGTTTCGGCTTCAACCTCTTCGTCCATGGGTTGAACTTCTTCGATATCAGGCATTTTGAAAAGATCGTTGAGTGTACGGCAAAGAAGTTGAAAATTGACTTGCCCAAATAGACAAAACTCTAACTTACGCAAGTTTTTCTGCAAACTACACGTGTGAAGGCGATGTCGAAATTTTTAACTCGCCTTAGAATTTTCTAGATTGTTCTGGAAAGCTGGTTCTTTTCGCGCACCTGATTGGTCAGTTTAAATAAATCAGTCTCTGATTGGTTGAAAGCTACTCCCAAACTCACGTCATATCTAAAAGTGAATAGAACTTTCTAGAAGGTTCTAGAAACCGGAACAGCGTGCTAGTCTCTCATTGGACAGTTGGTAATCTTGGCTTCTGTAAGGTCAAAAGTCTGCATAATTTGACTCGGCGTCACCTGAATATCAGTTTCAATCAAAGGAACGCCAAATAATGGAACATTCTAGATGTTTCTAGCAAAAGTAAACAGGAATTATCCAAATATGCTGTTCAAAGTAAATTATTAAGATTATTTTTCTGCATCTCAAAGAAATAATCAAATAAGCTCAAAGATCTACTGCTGTTTTCACTAAAATATGTAAGATCGGAAGCTGTATATGAGCACAGATATATATCCCTAGACCTCCCCCACCGTTTTATGGCTTTGTTAATACACCATGGCAACACCACAGGAAACCCAATCCATACATATCACTCGGAACGGAAACCTTTGAAGAACACTGCCTGATATATTTTGATATTGTATGGTGTAATGGAAGACAGATGTTCTTTCAGCACTTTTTTAGCGATCATATAATTATCAGGGCTAGAGTTTTTTCCCGATTCTTTGTTTGATGTGCTGTCAGCTCTCTCACGCCACGAGGGTTTTTCTCCTTTTCTTCCCTTAAATTTAAAAAAATTAACATATGAGAAGTGATGTGTGCTAAAATATTTAATGTAGGGATAGTATTACCCTGCGAGCAGAGATTTCTTTCTCTCTTACCTGGAACGACGCTCGAGGAAAGAAACCTCTGCTCGCAGGGTATAGGATAGTATGTAGGGGTAGCTAGGGAGATTAGGTAACAACTTCCTGTCTTTCAACGTAACTGGGCAGTAATTTATTTATTGTTTTATTACCAAAATTTGTCACTGGCATAATAATCAACATCATTCGATCATAATCATAATAATAACTTTTTTAACGTCTCAATCTTCTAGCTGGACACAGTGTACCCTACTAATCGGGGAGACTCATTCACACTCACTACCTCTGCGTTTAATATTTTGCACAACACTCGGCTCACATAATCATGCATAAACAAATCATAAAAATGTATAACCCAAAAACAACCACATGCAGGCTTTACACTGATTTAATTTATTAATAACTTATTAGTACTGACAACTCACTCACACTCACTACCTCTACGTTTAATATTTTGCACAACACTCGGCTCACATAATCATCAAAATAAATTATAAGAATGTATAACCCAAAAACAACAGCACGCCATTACACTGATCTCATTTATTAATAACTTATTAATACTGACAATTAACTTTTTCATTTTGACGCAAGACTAAGAGTGTTCCATATCTTCTCGCAGAATATTTCTATTCATATCAAGAAGCCATTTTCTCATATAGTTTTCTACATTCATCAAAGTCCTGTCTATTTCTCAGCAAGATCTCGCGATCAGGAGGGAGACTGGGGAAAACCTCGAACGCCTTGTCCGAGGTGGAGTCTGGAAGCGGCTTATAGTAGAAGAGTATGTCATTTTTTACGTCCTGTAACGAATAAATAATACAAATTGATTATTACAAGTCAGTAGAAAGTAAAACCGACAGACTACGCGGCTGCGTTGGAGACTACAGACTTATGACTGCTGACCAAATAGTATCAGCAATTTCAATGACTGGTCTCCATCAAGTTCGCTCTGAAAATGTGCCCTCGTTGAGGCATGCAATAGCCTGCGTTTCTTCAGTTCTGGGGAAGGGGAAACAGTTGTTTTGGGATAGCTGAAATTCTGCTATGGCCGCACAAAACATATAACGATTACAAAAGGTTCGCTGTCTATGCAGGCTATAGAAGAAAACGCACATTTATTAGTTTAGGCCGTTTATTAGCTCAGCCAGTTTCCTTTAAATTAAGGCAGGGACGGACACTACTACAGCGTATGCCAGTTACAGTGGGACCTGTAGTATTAACACTCTTCTCTCCCCCAGTCCCCCTCTTCCTCCTCTTTCCTCCCTCTCTCCCATTCCCCTAGAGGGCCGCTACACAGGCTACCCAGGCTATGTAGTATAAGTAGGATATAGAGGATACATATGGGCGCGCGGAGATTAAGCGGCCGAAAATTCACTCCAACAAGTGTAAAAAATCAGCAAGAAAGCATTAGTAAGTATTTGTGCTCTATAGAATCACCTAGTGTGTCGTGTGTCTAAGTTCAAGGGAAGGGTATAGTAGGGATTAATGCTACGTTATGACTGACAAGAAATACCTGTATTTTAACTTGCATCACGTGATTCAGAAGGGACAGCTTTCTCTTGAGAAGAAGAGTATCCTGTGAAGCATACATAAAAAAATATATTACTGTTTGACCCAGTATGTCTCCTAGTAGAACAGTTTAGCATATGACACTCATGTATGGTATCACTATTATCGTCATTAAGTTGATTATATAACCGCAGTGATCATTATTATCACCATGCATTGTTATTGTCATCACCATCATTCAGACATAATCACCAACAGCATGAAGTGATCACTATCCTTCTCTGTAGCTGCTCCTGAACTCTGGAACTCACTGCCAATATCTATCAGAAAAATATCAAGTCTAACTTCTT
>JAUPMH010151892.1:0-13759 GCA_032270665.1 Metridium farcimen
TTCAGTTAAAAAAGTACAGAGCTCAATGACAGTAGGCAGCAGCCATCTAGGGTGGCGCCAGATTCCAGTTGTACACTAGTACAATACTAGTACACTGAATACATGTTCAATCTTGATACGTCTACGAGAGTGCTCGCGATTGAACCTTCTGGCTTTATTCCTCTGGCAGGAAGAATAAAGCAATGAAAAAGCCGACGATAGCTAGGATATTTCTATACATGCTAAAAAACACCTCTGGATCCTTGGGCGCTGACAGGATTAGGATGCCCGATTCTCGTGTGCAGGCAAAATCATCTATATTGTCTTACACCATCAATACAATACATTACAATTCTTATTTCCGTACTTCATGATGATAGTTACAAAACATAATAAAATGTGTTGATCACTTTTCACCTCGTTTATTTGATATTTCGTAGTGTAGCGTTTTCACGCTTTCGAGCGATAATAGCATGAAAAAAACTGTATAAAAAGCACCAGGGACACTTGAGCAAATTGTTCGTATTGCAGCCATGTCTTTGTGGAAGCCGTACGAGGAGAGTGACGGGGATGATTAAATCAACTTCGAAGCATCAACATCGAAGCAAAAAAGACTCAGAGTTGGTGTAAAGGAGAAGGAAATTATCATGAATTCTTATCTTAAGAATGGAGAGCAATGGCAAAACGTGTTGCAGGACACGAAGAATGTCCAATTAGTACAGTTTTATTTGAAAGAGGACAGTGACAAGGTTTTGCGGCGCATTAAAAGGATAGTGCGCGAGGAGAGTAAGATGCAGGCTCTGTTGTATCAGAAAACCCAGCATAGTCAAGCATCCCAATACAGTCAACAAGTCAACACCAGCTTTTCTCTACAAGACCATCAGGAAGGCCAAAAACAGAAAGGGCGGGCGTTAAATATTCCTATAATAAATTCCAAGTATTTTAAAGCATTTTTAGACGTACTCGGCTCTTTAACTGTATTTATTTGCGGAATTATTTGTACGTTCCAAAACGCCTGATTTTGCCAGGTGATTTTGTTTTATAATCTAGATTAATCTATTGTTTGTTTGTCGCTCGTATAATCTTCTAGCTTTCAACACGTCAAACAATAGAATTATTAACAGAAGCATCTAATTAGCATGCCTATCGTTCACAAAGATGATTTACATATCTAACGTTCTTATGCGGAACAACTCTAATAAGTCACGGGTACTTTCACTCCTTCTACCCGCGCGAAAAAATAATTTACTTGTAAATTAAACGTTACATTTGCGGGAGATGGAGAAGCGGATTTTCTCGAGCTTAAAGACATACATTTATTATACTGAAGCGCTGAATAAAATATAACATGATTTATTTTAATAATTGTTTATGTAAAGTTTAACATTGATAGCCACAGTAGGCTTACTACACATAGATCTTATGTTGACAGCTCATATTTGATCTACTGGTACCTGCTTGATGTAGAAATAATTAAATTTGCATAGCAAGACAACTTATTTAAATAAGAAAATTCACTCCGTATAGATCTTTATGTGGCTAAACTCCAGTAAATCAAACGAGCAAAACAGTGATTCTATTCAACCAATATTCTGTAAACTAGCTTTGATTTATAGCACCAAAAAAATACATATTTCATACAGGTCTTAAAAGCAATCTTATTATGCAGAATATTTAGAACTCCTGTTAAAGTACATTTTCACATTAAAGGTGTGTCATTCAGCGGGCATTCAAAATAAAAATGGTTATGGTACCTTGATTGTGCTGTGCAGAGGTTGATAACAAGTCTAACAACAATATTTGCATCCATAATACAAGCCTTGTAGACCAGTGCAAAGCTTTCATGATTAACTCTTTGAACAAGTGAAAGAATCGTTCAAACCATGCAAAGAACTACGACCAACTTATATTGCTTTCGAAACAAGCTAGTGCCTATAAAATATACTCACTCCAATGCAGGAAATATAGATCCATTCCACAGGAAGCCCGGTCGAATGATACGAGGAGATTGGTACCACAGGAAGCCCGTTGTATTATTTTGCATAAGTACATTTTTGATGTAAGGCGTGACTCTGACGTAACAGCTAAATGTTTAACGTCATAGAAGAATGTTGCAATCTTCTCTTGAGGGAACCAGCGTTTTCTCGAATTAACAAATAGTTTATACTAAATGCACATGCGTGACTGTTTTCACGCCATCCGGTTGTCACGCCATCCTTTTGTTGTAGAAAGTTTTATTTCAATGATATTATTTTAGTGACATTAATTTTTTCCTACTTTAAGTACGATTGAATGCATTTTGACAGAGAAAATATTCTTCCCCTGGAGTATATTTCGCCTTTAGTTCGGTCTGTAATTCGCTTTCTCGGTGTTTTCGCGTGAAAGTGGAGGCTATCATGCAATCTAGGCGAGTTAAAAAAAAAAAACTTCCACAGAGCGTGACAACCCTTCCGAGTATCGCGTGACTGAATGGGAAGCCAGTTGACTGTCATGGCTGCAGTTGATGCGGGGGAAGACCTCGACTCGCCCTTCCTGTTTTCTTCATAGTTTTATAACGTCGTCATCTTCTTCTTCTCTCTGTTGTGTTCAGTTCCCTTCAGTGTTTGTAAATAAAAACAAATTATATTAACCAAAAAAAAAAAAAGTTATTTATTTCAGGTATAATCAGTTGGAAAATTAGGCGTTTTTATGCTTCCTAAGTACGGTTTTTTTTTCTCAATAAAATTCTGTTGTTTTTGTGAAATGACAAATGAACAGCTCATTGCAATATCTATTCCATAAGTGAGCAGTCGGGTCTTAGTACATTTATATCTTCAGTAAATCAAAACGGCTGTTTTTGCTCATTTTGTTAAAGATTTTGAACTGTTACAAAAGTCCATGAAAAGTAATCTGCGATTTCTAAGGTATTACTTTGTGCATAGTGATAGTAATTGTAAGTTTTTTTTATGTGTGTCAGGGCTAACTGGACGAAAGCACTCTGCCCTTTCGTGTCTCGATGCGCAACCAAGCAGCGCAAGGGAAATATCCCAAAGTATTTTCGATCAGAAAACTATCACTTTCAATATCAATCTCATTACTAGAAAGAATAATTATTTTTTTTTACCAAAAGTTGGTTGAATTAAAAGATTTTCTAAAATTTTGCGAAAAACGTGACTTTTTTCACTCTTCGCGATGTTGCGTTTGACACTTCCGGTTAAAAAGAATCAAAACAATGACACACCCCTACCCCTGTTAGTAAAAATTGGCTATTATTGGTCACGCTAGGCTGATTAAGTGCCGGAAGTAGAATTCTAAATGTCAGTCAAACCCATATATGGTGATGTTGTCAAGAAAGTACCTGTCATAACACTTCCTTATTTGGTTCGTGACGTCATATGAGTGGCGTTTGTCAGGTCACGGTACGGTCTAGTTATTCCATTAGGTTATTGTTGCGATTGAACATTCGAGAAGCGAGCAAATTTCTTGCTAACATTTTTACTTTCGTTTTGTAACAATTGATTAACTAACAAGCCTTGGTAAAACACGGCTCAACATCTACTAAGGATTCTATGCGTTGGGATTGATGAATTTGAGTTTTTAAGTTGAAATATTTGAGGAGATATCTTGGCTAATATAAGCGGTGAGTTTATCATGTTTACCCGTCCATGGCTGAAGGAAAAAGGACTACCTGTTAGCTATCTTGACTTATCTTTTGTATGTGTGATCTTTTGGGAATTAGTTTCATTACTTTGTTACCAGTAAATTTAAAGATACTTTGTGATTGTAGTTGATGGGACGATTGGCGAATCCACGCAGCCACAAAGTAACAATGTCCCTTTCCAAAATTTCGACTTTGTGGCTAATCACTTTTCGCTTAGATGGACATTTTACATCATATTGTGCAAAAGCTATCCTGTTTAAATCCTTGTTCATGGTAGAGTGCAAACTCAAGCGTGTTTTATTGTATTTTCAGGATGATAGACGAACGCGGACACGGAGTTAAACGAAAACTGAGCGATGTGGACGATGGCTTGCAGACCCGTTGCTATCAACGCCAAACAATTTTCAACATTTCGATGTGCAAGCTTCGCAAAAACTACTGCGGTGGAGAACCGATGCTTAGCAAGACTGTACTTATTGCTAATACCATCAGGATGATTGAACTCGATATGGCAGAAGAGAGGGAACAAACTACACAATACAATACAACTACCTCTAGTTCTTGTTCTCCCGAAGACAACTTTGGCGCCCGAATGGAGGACGATTGTAATGTCGGCGCACACAAAACGCGTGAATCAATCGCTAAACCCCTGGACCTGATGAATTTCGAAGAAGAGCTCAACTTACTAGGAGATAAGATAGTTCGTGAATTAGGACTTGATTTAAGTAAGAACTATGAACGAAAGACTACAGTGACTTGTGTCGACGTGACAGACACAAACAACAACGCGAGCAGCGAAAGGACTGCCGATGGTGAACGAGATGCTACTACAGTCAGTTGTAGTTCACTTTTAGGCCTTGAATTAACAGACGAACTTGAGTTTGGAGACATTGATTTGTCTTTGTATGATTTTGATTCATGTGGGGCAACTGCTTTGCCGTTAGATGTCGAAGAACTATGTGCCGCTTGGGGACTTACGAATGCCTTACGATGTAGCAACAGCGTGAAAAAAGAAAGATCTGTCAGTGAAAACTTTGATGAACTGGATCAAGTTATGCAAATCCTCGTTAGCTCTTAGTAAAGCTGAACATTTGTACACAAAATATAAGTTATTTTTCGTTACTCGTACAAATACTCTACGATTTCGCTCGTTTAGCTTCTTTACACTTAAAGGCCGGTTTTTCTTTGAAGTTGTTTCTAGCCCAAATGACCATACTGGATTATTTTTCAAAAAGTTTGCGAAGTGGTCATTTGAAAAAGCCTTATTTTCCACACTTTTCCATACGCTAAAAAGACAGATTATTTATATTTCGAAAAGCTCGTCTTGGCCGTTCATGGAAATCAATATTTTATGCCATTATAAATGGTCAATAGGTGCTTTACTTTTTTGCATCAAAATTAATAATATACATCGCTATAATATACTAGAAACATAGTTTATTTATCCCCTGTTACACTTTAGCCAAGATATATAGAATTTAAGACATTTTTACGCCTAGAAGTTGTATAGACATTGTAAAATATAAAGTTAAAAACTATCATGTTAATACAGGAGCAAACGTCCCTCGCCAAAATTTGGCATTTTTTGAAATTTTACTGCACAATGCAGGTTAGGTTTTTATCAAAATATTATATAGTTGTAAAAACGAGAACATTTGTACAGAAATACATGAATTTTTTTATCAAAAACAATGTATATTTACAAGTAGATACAAATTATGCAATCATCAATAAAGAAATTTTGAAAACACATTGTCTCTTTAAATGTTGTACTTATTATTGGTAAGTATGTTTCTAAAAACTTAGTTGTGAGTGTAATTATGAAAAACTCCTCTTTTTGAATTCAAAAAGAGATATCAAAAATTTGAAATTCAAATTTGATTGAACACTTGAGGAGTTATTTTACCATCAGTTGAAAATTTGCTGACTTGAATTTTATAAAACTGAAAATACACAACTCATCAAATTCCTCATTGTTGTTTTACATCTAAATATGTCTAAACTATGTTACAATCATCTTAGTGAAAATTTAATATTTTTTTCAAATAAACAAGTTTATTTCTATGGCAATGGTATGAATAAGTAAATATTTTAGTGATCAGACAGACAATTTGAATATAATTCAGTTTACAAATTATTCAAATAAGTATAAATTGACAATTTTTTCATGTTATTTTTGAAACATTTTGCTGATGTAAATTCTTCTGTATGTTTTTTTATTATTCATTCCATAACATCGAGAAAAGACCTGCTTGGTTGTGTTTTATACATATGTATTTGATTTCAATTTTAAATTGGTAATAGTAGCTGCAGAAATTAATCAAAATTATAATCAATTTGCTATGGTAAATTACAGTGCAAATCGAAAAACCGTGGGCACCCTGAAATATTTTAGAAATCGTTTATTGTTCGTTGAACAACTCACAAACAACTCTAACTACAAAACATTTATCATACTACACATCATTCAAACTTCTTATGGTGATATAGTTGTTTCTGAGTTGTTCAACGAACAATAAACTACTTCTAAAATATTTCTAGGTGCCCACGGTTATTTGATTTGCACTGTAATAATATTGTTACACTAGTAAACCTAACAGGAGTTTTATTATTTTTTCCTAATTTATTTGATATTCACTAAATGTTTGTCTCTAGTTTGTGTGTCGGTACATTTATCAAGCTTTGATACAAATGATAACCAAAGTCTGAAACTTTACTTATCTTATTGATTATCTTTAATGCGTAATGTTGCAATGTTCATGATTTTGAAACATTGCTTTATTAATTATATATCATTAATTTATTTGTTTTTTATTATCTATTAACTTATTGACATGTAGATTAAATCTACTTATATAATACATTGTAAAAAACACATAATAATAGTATATAATAATTTTTTTATTATTTTCTACAAAATACTAGTTTATATTAATAAAGGATGGAATGGATTGATGGATGAACAACTAGTTGGACTGAAGAACTTATTAAACATATCTTTACATGATATGGACTGATGATTCACCGGGAAACAAAGGATGCGAAACAAATTAGATAAATGAATTGAAGAGAGAATGGAAGAATGAATAGATAGATCAATGTCTATATTGAATGAATGGGATTGAAAACTAGATGGATGGAAGAATATATAGATGAATTTATGGACTGAAAACTGAACAAAAACGTTGACAAAATGTGATTTTTGTAGTAAAAACTGCACAATAATGTATTTTAGTCTAAACAATATCCCTACTCCCCCTAAATCAATATTTTATGACGGCTCCAGCATTGTCGAACCCAACCATATCAACATTGATCAGGAGGAGTGAGGGCAACCCTTTGTAGTCTGATGTGAATAATAATAACTTGTAAAAAAATGGTAAAAAACTATTTTTGTCTGAGATTGTGGATGTTCCAAAGAGTAGATAAATGGATGAGTTGTGGTTGGTGTATTGGTTGGAAACGTGCCTCTCACTGTTGTAGTTCAAGGGTTGTATCCTTGCTTAGACATGGATTACATGTGAGTTGACTTAGTTTGATTTCATGTTCTCTCCAATGACACAAGCATTATGAACTGCATGCACACTTGTGTTTGGCTATAACAGTGCGAATCAAAAAACTCTGGGCACCCAGAATTATTTTAGAAACTGTTTCTTGTTCGTTGAATAAACAACTATATCACTGCAAGAAATTTGACTGATGTGTAGTATGATAAACCTTTTTAGTTACAGTTCTTTGTGAGTTGTTCAACAAACAATAAACTATTTCTAAGATATTCCTGGGTGCCCACGGTTTTTTGATTCGCACTGTAATTATAGGATAGAAGGATGGATGGACAGAGAATGAAGAGTGGATCTATTCATGTGTTACCAATGGATGGAATGAGTAAAATATGTGCTGATGTTTTTATTAATGTAAACCTGGGGGGAGGGGTGGGTGGGTTAGTACTCCCTTTGTCCAAGTGGTAGAGGTGACCAGCGAACCCTTTAGGGTTGAAAATATTTCCTGTGCATACGTTTTAGGGTCCTTTTAGGGTTCTGGCTTAAAAGTAGTTATGTAAAATGATTCTGTACTTGTAAGGGTCATTCTGCTCTGTTGCTAAAAGTAAACTTGGCTGGCAAGAACATCACACATCCGTACCTTTTAGAGGTTGAAATCAGCAAGACTTTTACAGTTATTTTAATCTGTGGGTCATTTTCAAAACCTCTGCCGATCACCCCTACCACTTGGGCAAAGGGAGAACTACCCCCCCCCCCCCCCCGGCTATTCAAAGGGGGTTGCCATTAAATTGAAAGGTATCACAGGCTTTTAAAAGTCTTATGTGTTATTTTTATTATTGCTCAACTCCAAAAGTTTGGACTAGTCAACTAATTCACCCCCTGGTTCCATACAGGTCTTTCATTTTTCCGAAACTATCCATTGGGATTTTATTAAAGTGATTCCTCAGAATTGCAAATCCCCCACATTTCTGTGCATGTTTCAAACATTACATAATTGCGATTTTCATGAGACTTTTCATTCAAAATTTGTGTTTAAAATGCTGTAAAACAAAATTAGGCTCATTTATGACAGTTTGTGAGAAAAAAAATGATAGTTTTAAAACTTGTTTCTGCAGTCCTCTAGCTCTCAGAACATCCTTCATTTTAACCCACAAATTACTATATTTAATAAAATATTTCTTACTTAAAAACGTGTCTTTTTAAAATGATTTACATAACATATCTAAAACTAAAAATAATTTACAGGTAGGAACTTGGAAAAGTCAACACTTTCTAAGCATATTGAGGTTATAAGGATAAATTTAATCAATCCCTTGTAATATTGTTACAATTAGATTGTTTTTGTTTTGACACTAGCATTTAAATTAAATCGATAAGTTCTCAATCCCTTGTAATGTTTAAGAGGGCTGAGAGGGTATATTAAATGATAAAAAATCGCTCATGAAAATTAAATAGAAATGAAATGAAAAGTTTAGTTTATTCATTATCAATCATTGTATTATAGTTTCACAGCCCTATAAAAAATAAATTCAAATTAAAACTTATTGAATGAAGTGATAAATAATTCATCTTGCTATCTATAGGAAGCTGTGAAATTTTAGAAATGTTTTTGAGACAAAAAATCACTTTGAGGAATGTAAAAATATACTAAATCAGATGAAATAAATGTTTCAGCATAGGTTGTATTTGTGAATTAAAAATCGTATGAATGACTGCTCATTTGTGCAATGTGGTGTACCACAAATAAATCGTCATTATCAGGTGCAAATCATACGATAATCTTGTGAGGTATAAATATTTATATTAGCAGTATTATCAATTAATTATTCATGTCATAATAATAACTAGATTTTAGACAAAGGAAAATAAAATCACTTAAACGTTTGAAACTAAAAGGTAATTACTGCTATAATTGCTTAAGAGAAACTGTTAGTTTCGATTGTAGCAGCCTGAAAAATATTTGTAGGGAATTTTGATTTTAAGACCACACAAAAAATTCGTTGAAATTAGTGCCAAATTAGCTAATGTATATTGCAATAATTTATAAAAATCTTTACAAACTACTGCATGAAAATAAATTGTTTTAAGTAAATAATAAACAAAAAAATTCAGTAAATAATCACAAAAATGTACAAAACAATTTGTCTGGAAAGGTGTCAAAAAATACAATCTTTTAAAACAAGGTGTTTGAGAACTATAAATTGAATTAAAAAAATAAATAAATTTGCTATTGATAGTAAATAAGAAAAAATGTTTGTTTTCATACATGTTTTATTTTTCAACGTCGTTATAATAATTGTATTCTGTAAAATCACTCGTATATATGTTTCTATAGCCTATCTACTCTGTTTTTTATATACTTCATATATTTGCATATTGTGTACATTTGACAATAACCACTACGATATGCAAATACCTTTCGATTATTTCAACGATAAAAGAATACAAGATTTGCTACTTATTATTTAAGTATCGTTTAAATCGTGTGAGAAGCGATTATGGATCGCCACTGATCAATTTCAAGAGCAACTATCAGATAACTCTTTTACTATCACGATATTGCTTATCTTTGTAACCTTTGGTGGATCTGTGGTATAAAGTCATGTTTCTAAAGCGCATACAAAGCTATGAAATACACTGTCCAGTTCACTAAATATTGACGGTTCTTTTTCTAAATGTAAACACTCATTTTGAAAGACTTCGTCTTCTAATTCTTCGCTAAGAGCTTGTGATAATGTACATCGCTCGCATTGTTGTACAAAGTTCTCCGCTTCGTCAGTTTTTCGACGACATGGGCACGCGTCTGGGTTTATCTCATTCAGAAACCGTTTTCTTCGCTTCCTAGACGGCGGTAAAGACATATCACCCATATTAACATTGGTATCTAAGTTCATTGACATAGCACTTGTTAAACCAAAAGGCATTTTAACGCCGTAGATTTCATTATGCACCAGTTTTAGAGTGTTGTTTATCAGCACCGAACGTCGAAGACAAGATTCATGATCCTCTACTTGTCGAAGCTTTTCAAATGATACTTGTATAAGGAATTTCCCCTCTCGATGTGTTTCTAAAGATGCGTTTGAGAAGGTTTGCCGGTTCCTAGAAGGAATACAGCATGGGTTTTCGTCTAACTGTTGATGTTGCTGCAGTGGTGATTCCTCAGCTCTGCTACGTTTAACACATCGATACGATTTCGAGTCTACTTTCGTTGGATAACCATCTACAAACACAACACATACAAACGTGAAAACAATGTCTAAACAATAGATTAGTAATTCTAGTGTTGATTTGTGTTTACTTATCAACCTTTGACTTTCAAAATAGTCGACAAATAATGATAATAAATGAATGAATAAATCACCAGTTATGGTTGGTTATTATTTACAATTAAAGCGCTGATCATCGATCAATTGTAACTAAATGAATATTCCTCTCAAACTGGGCGCTCAATGTACACAATAATCTTGTATCAAGTTCATGCAGTGAATTCTTGAATACCTTGTTCGGTTGGTTTGCTACAAAGAAACGTTAAATCTTCCGCAGTACTTTCCCAGCTATCTGTCAAAAAGCTGTCCATTAAACACTGATCTTCCATCGTAAAAGGAACATAAAAACTCGATGATACGACGGCAGTCATGTCACATCTCAGACTATCCTACAACGAATAAAATACAAGAGGTTAGCACACGATTAACAAGTTTTACAGCGACGACAGGAGTTTATATCCTACAGTGTCTACATAGATGGCGATGGTCATCGATGAATCACAAGTGTAGCAATATCATTAAATGATACATACCCTAACAACATTAACAAGCTCTGATAACTACAGTCTTAACTCTTGATAATCATAAATCGATCTTTTTGTCGACCCTGTTGTCTTGAGACTCTAATCAGAGTCATCAACTGTCATTAAACCGAAAGAGTGAACAACACGCCATAGAAAAAGACACCATAATCTCAGCTAATATCTTCTATTCACATTGATCACAAGTAGATGTTTCCCATAGCCGCTTGTGTACTCGTTGAATGTGGATATTTTACCCTAGTTGACAGCAGATGGTATTTCAAGGCACCTTTTCGACTTGCTCTTCTTGTGAGCTCGATACCGCCTCGGGTTCGAATCGACATTTGATTGGCTTCCGAGCCATTCGGCGGGCTTCCCATTGTTTCAACTTGTCAACACACCTGTCCGTGTTTTGTATATACACCAATCAAATGCCGTGTAGGATTTCCGGATGTTCAACAAAGCAAAGACTTTACCTGTGGCCAAACTGAGAACTCGCCTTATTTTAACTCACTTTTCTTGACTTTAGTCATTAAATATTTCATATCTGGGCCGTCAAGCGATAATTAATCGAAATATGCACACTAGATGTTAAAGGGGATGTTGCGACAATCCTTGAAATATGCATATGTAATAATATAACACGCTGTCTGAACCAGTTTTATATAAAGGAGAAAAAAATCCACTAGGATATCCCAGAACAAATTTGTTTTAAATGTACTATTTAGTGTCGTGATCCGTACATCAATATCATTGATCTGGTCATTTTGGGTTACATTATTATATGTTTAGTTTACTTTATTTTATCAGTAGTTCAATTATCATGCTTACAATCTAAGCAAAAAAAACACAATCTTTCAAACAGCTTAATAAATTAACAAAATGTCCTTCATCCAGCTCTTTGCTGGGGTTTATTTTGTGCAATTGATTTTCGATCGCTGTTACCGGACAAGACCGAGGAAAAACTAGGGTTTTTTATCTATCTTTAGTGACACCTGCCGCGCCGCTTGCAGGAACTGCATTTCGGTGAATTTTCCCTGTAATACCGAAGGAAATGCCGCTAGTTTACTTCCATCTTTAAGGCTGGATGTTTTTTTCTAATGACAGACATGAAAACCAGTTACAAGCGTTCCTAGACGGGGTATGTAAAAAAACAGCGCTCAATGGTTTAATAAAGAAGGCAAACGGCGAGTCGCTCAAGACCATGTGCCCCGAGAAAAGACAGCAACTAATTTTGATCGTAAATATTGAAATTTGTGATGTCAAATTTTAAATATTCGCGAGTTATTGGGAATAAAGGAAGAAATCATAGCGTTTGAATTCACTGCTGACTAGTTAATGAATCGCATTGTGCATTTTTAAAGTACGAGACTGTAATATAGAATTCAAGTCAATACAGTCAAAACTAACAAGTGGAGACACTTTTGAAAAAACAAAACACACGAGCAGGTCAACATTAGTCTTTCTTCGGATGAGTTCTCTCGTCTGCGAAGCGTACAAAATCCTATTTTCTTCACAATAAGATCACTTTTTCTCGGGTCACCAGAAACTCTAACTATTAGCATAGAAAAAAAGCTCTATGATGCTAAAATCATTCATTGTTGGTATTATATCTTAATTCGCATGAGATGTATACTTACCGTTAAATAGGTGAAGATGTTGTTAACAATGTAATACTCTGGACTTTGATGAATGGAATAAGTCGGCTAGTCGATCAGCGACGGCGCTGCTAAAGTGTGTGTCGATTTCACCGCGGTTTACTGACCAAACTTGTATATTTTTGCATTTGATTAACTTTGAATTAATGAGGTACAAACTTGGCACATAGACACTTTGATCCTCGTACAACCCCGCGAATGACTCAAATAAGTATAAACACCATTTTCCGTCCTCATATCTTGCAAATAACCAAGTGTGTAGTTATTTAGCGTTATGGGTCCATTTATCCAAAGGGCTCAATGCTGTCGCTAGGCGCAGACACTTGGTAATATATACGCGTGGTGTTTTCATGTCAATTGAATGAATCTCTATATTATTAAAAACTTTCTTCAGTTCAATGCAGCAGATCTAATGTCTATGATATGGTTAAAGATTTTATTACAGGATAAAAAAAAGAATAATTCTAACACTGAAGCGAGATTATTTGATTACGATACATTAAAAAGACGGCATGTATTTAGACTGACAGGATTTTTGTTATTAAAAGACTTTGGAGAGTACCTTGTAAACACAAGGACGACTTTAAGCCTCCCGCGAAGTCTAAAGGAAGTGTAGATTTAAAAATCAGATGAGAATTGATTTCATATAGACCGGGACGAAATATAGGATGAATGAATGAATAAACGATGGGAAATAAGATGAGAATTAAATAAAAAAAACATGATTGAAGAATGGAAACATTGGACATGAAATTAATTAAATAATTTGAGCCTGTGTTGAAAAAAGATTTTGAAATGAAATGAAATTATCTTAATGAAAATGGGAAATCTGAATTGACGATTTAAAAATTGGGATGAGATATATTAAAACGATAAAAAGAATTAGTTTGATAAATTAATTATGAGATGAAAATTAAATTATTGATTAACGGAAACAAAATAAAATCGGCAATAAATCTGAAACATAAATAGCCGGCTGGGAAAATAATGAATGTACTGAGTCAGACGAATAAATGAATAAATAAATGAATGAATGAATGTACAAATGAATGGACGCTTTAATGAACGAATGAATGAATGGTTGAACCATTGGAGAACGAACTTTGTACAGTTTGTACCATTGGAGAACGAACTTTGTAAGGGACTTCGCGTCCTATTGTCGTATTCTCCGTGGACTTTGTAATCACGTCCAGAA
>JAUPMH010152003.1:0-13758 GCA_032270665.1 Metridium farcimen
CCCAACATGTTGGGACTTGTTGCGAGCGTTTGCACACACCCGCCAACATCGCGAAAAAATCTCACAACATTGTTGGCCCAACAATGTTGGATGTTGTTGCGTGCGTTTGCACTGGCCTTTAGATAGATCTTGTAGAGTATTGTACTTGGGAGAAAGAATTGTGAGCTACTATTCGGCGAAATACACCTTTTTAAAAGACTCAAGCTCATATTTTTTTATTGCCCTCCTTCAAGTGATTAAATTGAACTATCTAGAAGGACTAGCCAATTCATTGGAAAAAGTATCACTAATATCAGAACACGTTAATTTTCCAGATATTAATTGGGATTTAATCAGCCTGCTTCAACCTAATAACTTGTCAGATCACTTCTGCGATAACATTTTAAACTTATTCGGCCTTTCTCAGCTCATTAATCGACCAACATGTCTAGATGCTGTCCGGGACCTAGTAATATTATCTAATCGACCAGAGAAGAAAAAAAAATATCAAGATTGATGGTGCCCTTGGATCTTCAGATCATAATATTATCACTTTTGACTCACACTGTAGGATCACTCGACCATGTCAACCATCAAAACAAATCTACGATCAAATCTAATTTTCCATTGATTGGGCTTTCAGACTCACTATATACTGTTTCTGTACTACGTTTCGACGCCATTCTGGTCGTCTTCTTCAGGTACTCTCGTTTTTGGTGTTATTTTGTACGAATAAAAAATTCGACTTGTCTCTCAACAGAGGAAAGTTAC
Source organism: Metridium farcimen (assembly GCA_032270665.1). Taxonomy (NCBI): domain Eukaryota; kingdom Metazoa; phylum Cnidaria; class Anthozoa; order Actiniaria; family Metridiidae; genus Metridium; species Metridium farcimen. The sequence goes on from JAUPMH010152003.1 coordinate 751, forward strand.
CATCTGACTGGAAGCGTGCTAACATTACCCCAGTATTTAAAAAAAAGGCAAAATAGAACTTGTCACTAATTATTGACTAATTTCTCTCACTTCTCTGGTTGTGAAGACACTGGAAAAACTTGTTGCCAACCACATCCTGTCTTATCTCGAGGATCATACTCTTGGTCTAAAAATTGATCAAAATTCTTGATTAAAATTTTTGGTCTATTAAAGCGTACTTATTAAAGCTATAAATCCATGGTACGCCCAATCATTAGGTATGCGTGCCCTGTATAGAATCCCCACCAACATTATCTATCGGATAAACTTGAAAGAATACAAAGGAATGTCTCTAGATGGATTTTAGCTGAGAGATATGGAGATATTTTTGATTTTTTTTAATTTCGGATAAAGTCAGAAATAATTCAAAAATCGGAAAAAAACTTTTGTTTTAAGTTAAAGTCGTAATAATTTGATATCTTATACGAAGTTATTTTATGAAATGCTATAGTATTAGAAGAAATACACTCAATTTATGGGAAAATCTAGCGATTTTTTTAAATGCAGTATAACAACCTTGAAAAATTGACCGAAAACTCGAAAATCGAATATTATCCTTGACCTAAAATATTTATCCGATTGAAACGAAACTCACACAGATCCGATCATACCTGACCATATATCAGACTTTCGAACTGTTTCTATCCCCTTTGTTGGAAGCATTGACTTGTTGAAATAGCTTGATGACTACTTCCACTCGATACGTTAAGACGCCAATATTGTCGACTTAATGCTGCACGTGCTGGCAAATGTAACCAAAACTTCAGATATGGTGTACTATGTCCATGGTAAAGATGTGAAATCCGTTCTTACATCCCTCGCAAAGACAACGCCAAAACTAAATATCTATGCAAGGTTGGACAACATTATGATGCACTTATTGGACATGGCACAATAACTGATGTGACAGTTAATGGTAAGGTTATACAATCGACATATGCAGTAATCAAGTTTGAATTGGTCCTGATGTTCTACACAAGAGAAAACTTGAACCTTCTAGGTTCTTACTACACCTTACTGTCGCTCATTCTCAAGCATCGACAGGAAACGAGAGGAATACTTTTTTTATGGAACAGATAGTAAGATAAATTTGGCCAGTGCTTTGGGTAGCGTCTTTACTGATGCTATACACTTAATATGTTACATGCATCTTAAGGACAATGTTAAATCAGCATTAGCTGATTAGTCTCCCAAGCTGCAAAGACAGTTATATCCAAGGATATATTTGGCTTTGAAGTGGATGGGGCTCGAGAAGGCGGCTTTGTCGACAGCACATCAGAGACAGATTTTGAGAAGTCCATCGAAATTGTCAAGAAAAAGTGGTAAAGCCTCGATTCCAACTCTGATAAATTTCTCGTTTTCTTCCTCAAAAATGAAGCACAAGTGATAAAAGAAAATATGAGGGCAGATATACGTTCCATGTGTGGACTGGGATTTCCACCTGTTGCATATTCCCAGAATGCAAGCGAGTGTCTAAACAGATATTCCAAGGAGAATGTTTCAGGATCGGATGATGCGACTCACAATTTAGTTCGAGATGTTGACAACATCAAAGCAGTGGTAAAACGCCAGTTTGATGAACAGTTTCTCGCAGTTCTAGTTGTCAAAAGGATATGTATCGGTTGTCAAAAGGATTCAAATTCCTCAAAGTAAATGAAGATTCCTATTATCGCATGTTACCAAGCCAGAACGAACAGCTCAAACGAAGGTTCTTCAATATTTCTGTCAGAAATCTGTAGAAGATCCAATGGTTGTTGGAACGAGTCCAAGTTAGCTGCAAAGGACGATATATAGCTCTGGCGTTATTAGCGTGCCTTTTGAACTTTTGGAAAAAATGTTTTCCAAAGCAAAAGAGTTGCGCGGCAAGACGTGGAAGATCCAAGGAACGGAACACACCTTGATGGTCTTAGTTCCCACAACCCCAAGGCACCCCACACCGTCACAATATCCTGGAATAGCAAAGTGGAATGCGACAAAATGTGCGCAAATTATTGTGCCTATTGTGCACACACTACTGCTGAGGCTGCTGTACTTGAAAAGTTCCTCAAGTGGCACAAAAAAAAGATAACTTTCAACTTAACAACGTTGTCCAATGTTGGCTTACCAGAGAAAAGTCGTGTGAAAGGTACTGTCAAACTTATATAATTAAGTACTTCATGTTATACTGCAAAGCAGATAATGAACACAAAATATTCACTAGAACGCCTGTATCATTTTTTTCTGATCTATATTCCCAATTGTCACCAGTGAACGTTTTATTGGGAACAGGTCTGTTAACAATCATGGGAAGAAAGGAGCAAACATTCCTCTTGACGAATCAACTGAACACAGTAACAATTTCATTAAACAGAGCATAAAAAAATTTGGGACCAAATCTTACTGAGGCTGCCATATCAAGAGTATGTAAAGCTGAAAGTGTCAAAAGAGATCTCACCGAGCTTATTAAACAAGCTGAAGAAATGAAAATGTTCACACAACTCATGGGATGCTCTAACAATCACTTAATAGTTGTTCAAGTGGACTGCTTACAGTGAGGACACTTGAACGTACCGTGAACACTGAGTTTTTTGTTACTTTTTAACCATGAAATAGGATTCATTATGAACACTTAGTGCATTTGATTTCAATGCTTCAGTTTTAGATGTTTTGAAGCAGTAGGTTAAGATAATAACATGAAAAAGCCGAGTATTCACGGTTTTGGTATCCTCACTCTAACATGATGTAATATATTATTATCCTAAATATATGAAATATCCCTGTTACAACGAGAATTCCAGACAAGCTTTGCCGGCGAGACGGCGATGTGCAGAGCTGCACGTGTATTTATTTACTAGTCAAAAAGTTGATATTTTCTTGGTCTAATTTTCGTTATCCAGGAATCGCAACCATCAGTTTTTAGTTTTTGCTGAATTCTTTAATTCATGTTTTATCTCAAGTGTATTTAATTTCACTTTATTCGTAGAAACCTCGCTCAATAACTCACTCGATCTTAGACCATATAAAGTTTTTGTTCAAATATATTTACTAGAGCGTTTCTGTGGTTGTCTCCGTTTTATTCTCTACAATTCCCTTTTTAGTTTTCACATTGATATAGTGTAATTGTGTGATAACTTTGGCCTAATAAATATTTACTTGGTGTACTTGTATGCACAATCAGTAAATAAAATATTCATATACTCTTCCAAAACTTTTTGGCAAAAATGTAAAATAGCAGTCTATGGTGGTGAAATGAACTTCTGCCATAAATGAATTAGTAATCTACTAGCTATTGAAATCCAATGAAACTTACACACATCATCAGTGACTGCAGTTACAGATTAAACACATTATTAAAAAGTATTATCTTCATCAATACTTTTCACCAGCTTTAATACTGGAAAATGTTGGAATTTGTACTTTTTAAGTGGGATAATAATATAATTACTATTATTGTTTGACTGCTTGCACAAGAACATTTTAGCAGAACACTATTGTATAACCAATGATACTATTAGTGTTATTCAGTAATTGTGCAATTTACATACATTGAGCGGCAAGTTAATATACAAAAGGTAAATAATTTGAGTACAGAAAAAATTACTGGATTGTTTGCTGTAAACAAATATTTAACACCGTTAAAAAATGTTAACTTAATTTTACTAAAAAAGCAAGGTGACATTTTTTACGGTGTTACAAATTTAATTATACTACTCAAAGAAAATATTGCAGCATATTGTACCAATTAATTGACTTAGGGTTTAATTTTATTCAATTTGTTAACTCAACATTGAGTTACATGATTTACTTTATAAGAACAGTCTGTGCAGTTAAGTTAATATCGATGTTTAAGTATACAATTAAACTCATTGTGCCATGACTTGATTGTATTATATAGCACTAGCTGGTGAACAATACAGATCCTATTACACAAAATTTCAATGCAAATAATGAACTTATCTAGTTAGTCTGAGATAATACAATCAATTGTTTCTAATAGAGCTAATGGCATTTCAATATTGCATGACTCATTTCCATCTTCTCCTAATGTTGAACTTTGTAGCTGTGATAAAGATTAATTATCGACAATCATGTCGTATAGTTCATTATCTTGCAAAATGTCATTCCATTCATCTAGTAACCCATCATCAAATTCATAGTTGTCATCAATGTCTGAGACTGATATACCATTGCTGATGTTGATGTCTTCAAATGCCTTGCTTAGGCTGCGTTCATTATGTATGAGAGGGGGAGGGAGGGAGGGGACAGGTGAATTTGTTTTAAATCTCAAAATTCTCAATAAAATTTAACAATTCCCCTCTCAAGAATAAAAATTCATCCACTCCCGCTATCCATAACAACACCTATAATGTAGAATCCATAATGACAGGTTTATCACTTATCAACTACAAAAAAGGGTTGTGACGAAAAGACATTGCAAGTGCCACATTTTTGTATTCTTAAATCAAAGTTCCATTTAAAAGCTTTACTTTTTCTCAGAGATAAGGTTATCGTTTGTGGAAAAGCTCTAGGTCATGTAGATTGCACACTTCAGTCAGACCGAGAGTGATAATGGAGGTTACAGTTTTTGTTATAGTTTTTTGAATTATCATCAAATACACTAAAGTTTTTGTTTCCTTTAATAGGCTTTTTATTGGCTTACTAATACTATTTCAATGTTGCTAATTTGTCAACTTAAAGTTTTTAATACAATATTAAAGTTTTAAATTAACAATCGTTTCAGCAATCAGTTGGGATAATGCTGTTGTGTTATTAAATAAACGTTTTCAACGTGCCTTTGTTTTTTTCTTGAAGCTTCTTTGATACTGAAAAATTTGGTATCGCCCCACTTTTATGATAAAAAATTCACACACCCCTTTTCTTGTATTTTTCAAATATCGCTCGTTTTTAAAATGTCAGTCTTTTTGCTCCGGGCTGCTGTGAAAAGTTTCCATTTTTAATGTAGTTTATGGATATGATAATCGTTTGTTTAACAGAAATAATATCGAGTTATTTTGAAAAAAGGCTGATTTCAACTCTGGGTTTCCTGTGCCATATTGACACCATAGGCGTGAAATTTCACACCTTTTTCACATTTCTCAGAAGTAAATTTTATCTTCTTTGCGGATATGAAATTTACTTGAATATAAAAATTTATTTATAATCTTAAAGATTTTCCATAAAAAATCAATTCTACCACCTTAAGACTAGAGTCGTAAAATACGCACTAGAATCTATCCTGTACCTGAATATATATACAACATAAACCCAATAAAGAACCGAATGTAGAAAACATTACATGGAGTCACAAATAAAATAATATACAGACTACATCGCCAATCGGAAAGTGAAGAACAGAAGAAACTCAATAAAGAAGCATTACTTCCGTGAATGAGACCAAATCATGGCCACAGGATTCACTCTGTTTGTTATGAACTGGCAATCCAGCGACGTAAATGACGTAAACTCTCAAGATTTTTTTTTTTGTCGGATGATATTGACGATATCATATTGATGAAACCTTCTGGAATATTTTCTGTAATCGTAGGTGAGTGGTTGCTTTCTTTGTGGACGTAGAGTAAGTTTGCGTTGGGCTTTGTGTAGGGTCTGTATGTGCTTTCGTTAAGATCGAAGGTGACGTCCAGGAAGTTAACTATTTTCTTGTTTACATCGCTGGTTATGTTAAGTCCCTCTTCTTTGAATAGGAGACAAATAGTTTTCTTTATCTTCTCTGCTTGTCTTGGTGTTGCATTGATGGCGGCTAACCCATCATCCCTGTAGAGGCTCACGTTTATCTTGCATTTGGATTGAAGCTTGGTGAGTAGATAACAGCCTACTAATTCACATGTTTCATGCGCCGTCGAAGCTATCCATTGTGATGTCGACTGGTGTGGGATTCTTTTTTTGCCATTGTTGTTCTTTGTATGTAAGGAGAGAGGTCTTAGCTTGGGTTATTTTATTTCTCTCTTCGGTTGTAATATTGTCGTACGTACAGGTAAAATTTAGGGCTTTCTTTAGGAGTTCTTCAGTTAGAGATGGATAGAACTGAACTATGCGGAAGCAGATGAATTTGTGGTTTTCTTTGTTTTCAATTTCTTTGAAATATTTTATCACGGATGAGGTGTTTTTCCACTGGTTGATTTTTGTCACTTCAGTTATTTTGGTGTTGATTCTGTCTAAGATTTGCTTACTTATCTTAACGATTTCTGATTTCGTGGGGTTTATTAATCTACAGGCTGGTTTGTTTGCAAAGTTTGGCTTATGATCTTTCAGCGTGATGAAGGCCTCTTTGTTGGCTGTAACGTTTACACGGTCGTCGATACCCAGGTTTTTGGTAATTCTTTTGTCTTCGGTTTTAATCGCTAGCGCTGTGGTTTCTGAGCGTGCTTGTAGGATTTGGTGTTGTTTTTCTCTTCTAATTTATTGTAGTCAGCTAATTCCATCTTAAAGAAGTTTGTCGTCTTGTCTGCTGGTACCAGGAGTTTGTTTACGCTCTTGATGGGCTTTACGTTGTTGTTTAAATCGTTCAGAAACTTGTTATTCATGGGTCTAAATTTGGTAGTTTGAATGAAATTCAGCATTCCGTCTTTGAATTCTTTCAACTCGTCCATAGGAGGATGTTTGGTGGAGCTGAAGCCGTAGGTTTGCTTGGTAGTAGAGTCTTGACTTGGATGTAGGAAAAAGTGAGCTTTCCATCGCATTCTATGCAGGACGTGTTCTGTCTTTTCTATTAAACAGCATAAGTAGTCGTTTTGTGATGGATTCGGGATGTTTTTGGTAGAGTATCCAAGGTTTAATTTCTCCATATAGAGTTATCGTAGAGTGCTCAACAAGTTGGAGCGTTGGGCTTAGTAGGCGATTGAAGAACTAAAATTAAAGTGCTCAATACAGATGTAGGGCGGATATGTATATGTGTGGTCAGGAATGATCAAACATGTATCTCTACAGGTCTGTTTCGTGAGGCGAACCTCACTCATCAGGAGATTTATTTGAATGACAAACTCGCTTAGGTTACATGGTTGTTTATGTTATGAGCTTCCACGTTGAAGCGCTTTTCGTTTATGCCGGCATGCAGATACGAGCTTGTTTCTTTTGTTTAATGTGCACCGATGTGGTTGACAAAGCAGGGAAAGTTGATCATCTTGCTAAATAAAAATGGGAAGTGTGGTCAATAAAAAAAATTACTTTGAAACAACTTAATATTATTACTATGGATTAGCCGCAATAGCTTCGTTTGGGACAACATAGACGATCAAACAAATCCCAAGGTAATTTGGGAAAAATTTGAAAAGCACTTAGCAACAAGAAGAAATTTCAGACTAGCCAGATACCAACTTCAAGAAGTAAAGCAAACCAATGACGAGAATACCTGTTTTATACAAAATCTACAATGAGACAGCTTAACTTTTCAATTCAAGAGTCACATCTCTGATTGTTTTAATACCAGAAGGCTTTGTCGTGTAGCTATCTTCTTCCTAAATATGCCAGTCTCTATACGAATTATTGAAAGTGGAAAAGCCATATCGGAGTGTGGCCTAATTATAAAGAAAATGGCAAACTCTTTGAGCTGAGGAGACGAATCGTCCAATAATCATAATAATAATAATAATAATAACTATAATTTATATAGCGTCAATTATTCCGAAGATTCAACATTTTACATTTTCATGATATAATAAAAAGCATATATTTTATATAATATATTAAAAGAAGTTGTAAAACATCAGTGTATTAAAAAAATTTTAGTAAAAATATATGGTTAAAATATAGAATGAAAAATTAAACAGTATCAAATGCTCTCTTAAAAAGCCATGTTTTTAAGTTACGTTTAAAAAGAGAAAAGGAGTCACAGGATCTAGTGTCAAGAGGTAGAGAATTCCATAGTTCAGGAGAAGCAAAGGAAAAAGTTCTCATGCCATAAGTTTTAAGATTATAGCTCTGTTTAGCAAGTAAGTTTGAAGAGGAGGATCTTAGGGAACGAGAAGGGACATAACGACTTATTAAGTCAGAGAGATAAGAAGGTGCAACTCCATGTAAGATTTTAAATGTTAAGAGAAGGACCTTGAATTCAATACTGTAATGTTCGGATGTACGTACCCCTCCCCTGAGAGTGATGTTTTGGTACGACAAGAGACACGTGCGATTAGCGGATTTATGTACCACTGTTTATGTATGTTTTTGAGTAATAAAAGAGTTTAAAAGAACTTAAACAAGGAATCGTTACACTGGTGGCAGCGGAAAAAATGTCTTTTATGGATTTGACGCCTATACGGTCAACTACCAAGTCAAGAAATCCGTTTATCGAAGATTTACAATGTCAGTCATCAACTCGAGCGATATCAACAAACCCGTTCACAAGCGAAGGAAATTTAGCTCCTAATTCGATCTCACATGACATACCTTTTGTAACATCGACGCCTGCAAACCCAAGGAACCCGTTCATAGGAGATCAAACGGATATCTCCAGAATACAAACGCCAACATCGAAAAATCCGTTTACAAACAACGAAGAACAACAACTGACTGGCGCGACAGCCGGGAAGCGACGAAAACCAGTCAAACTACCGGATGATTACACTGGCCGTACCTCATTTAGAGATTATCTACGACACTTCAACAGATGTGCTGTTGTCAACGACTGGAACTCAGAAGAAAAAGCTCTATTTCTCTCAGTAGCGCTTCGAGGAGATGCTCAGAAGATTCTACACGGAATGTCAGACAATGATTGCAAAGACTACGACAAACTGGTCGCTCGCCTAGAATCGTGTTTTGGAGTGGAAACACAACTAGAATTGCATCAAGCAAGATTATTAAACCGTCGACAAAAGGAAGGCGAAAGTCTCAGGAGTCTAGCAGCCGAAATACGAGATATGTGCAGTCTTGCCTACCAAGACCTCCCCCCAGCGGCGTTAGACCGTTTCAGTGTACAGCATTTTATCGACGCTATTAGCGATCGAGAAGATCGCATGAAACTCAGAAAAGACAAACCAAGGAACTTGGATGTAGCACTTGCATCGGCATGTGAATTAGAAGCATTTCGACAGCTAGATACTAGCCTCAAAAGAGAGCCTGCACAGATGATTCGATCAGAAAAATCGCTAACACAATCTAGAGAAACAAACAAAATGGCGACACCACAGGAAGCCCAACAACAGTACTGGAACAAGGCCAACGACTTAAATTCTGCTCAGGAAGCTCAACAACTGTTGTCGAAGAAGCTAGATGAATTAAAATCGACACAGGAAGCACAACAACAGTTGTCAAGGAAACTGGACGAATTAAAGTCGACACAGGAAGCCCAATTCAAATATGTCCAACAAATATCACAACAGATGCAGAAGTGGTTTAAAGTTGAAGATGACAACCAACGCACAAAGTCGGAAAGACAACCCACAAGTAACCAACAACTAGAATGTTGGCACTGCAAAAGAAAGGGTCACGTCAGACGTGATTGCTGGCAATTAAAACAGGAAAACGAACAGAGGGTACTTCCGAATGCCCTGGGGAGTGCCTAGAACAGGACGAGGGGCAGAGAAAAATCACCGACAATAGATTTACGCAACACGATCAATTACGATCATCATCACGTGGTCTGTATGGGTTGTATGTTAAAGGATTTGTTAACAATACTCGTGTAAACTGGCTTGTGGATACTGGGGCAGCCAGATCTATTTTGTCTATGAACACTGTAGAACGTTTTGTTATGGATTCCTCAGGGATTTGTGTTGAACATGGTACGTGTACAGATATTTTCCTTGCTGATGGAAGGAAGATTGAAACATGTGGTTCAAGTTTTGTAACTCTGATAATTGGAAAACAAGTTTTACAAGTAAATGTGCTTATAGCAAACATAGCAGATGAAGCAATCTTAGGAATGGACATTCTTTCAGAGGTAAATGCTCTTGTAGATGTTGTTCAAGGAACTTTGACTATTAATGGCGAAGTCATTGACTGTGTGGATCATGAAAGTCAGCCCTTGAGCTGTCGTTGTTTAATTCGTCGTTCGACTCTCATTGCACCTAGCTCAGAAGCTATCATTTTTGGTCATTTAAAACTCCGTAGGCAGGACAGTGACAGGATATCAAGTTCTACCCTTCGCATCATAGAACCTAGTAATAACTCTGGTTTGTTAAGTAAAGGACTTTGCGTTGCACGTACATTAGTAGACATTGGGGTCACTAACCCTGTTCCAATACGTGTAGTAAACCTGACCGAAGAGCCACAAATTATTGGCGCCAATACAACTGTTGCTATAGCAAAAGCAGTCGACTGTGTTCAGGACTTTGACTTGCCAGACATCGGTGAGAGTAGTCAAGCTGAAAGTAAAAATGACGTTGAAGAACTTCCAGAGACATTGAATGAGATGTTGAAAACTAGCTTTGATGGCCAAGAGGAAACTAAAGCAAGGGAGTTATTGTCCAAGTACAAGCACATATTTTCACTTTCAGACAAGGATGTTGGAAGATGTGATCTCATTCAACACCACATCAACACTGGGACCGCAGCCCCAACTCGTCAACCACCTCGCAGAACAGCACCATGGAAACAGTCAGAGATAGAACGACAGGTGAATCATTTGTTAGAAGAGGGGATGATACAGGACTCGACAAGCCCATGGGCATCGGGTGTCGTACTGGTGACTAAAAAGGACGGAAGTCAAAGATTGTGTGTTGACTACAGACAACTCAATAAGGCGACAGTGCAGGATGCGTTTCCACTTCCAAACATATCTGATTCGTTAGACTGTCTATCGGGCTCACAATGGTTTTCGACACTCGATATGGCTTCAGGATACTGGCAAGTGGGGATGGACCCCAGTACGAAGCACAAATCTGCATTCACAACGAGCAATGGCTTATTTGAATGGAACGTCATGCCGTTCGGCTTAAGTACAGCACCTGGGACTTTCGAGAGACTTATGACATTAGTCCTTAAGGGACTCCAGTTCAAGATTTGTTTGTGTTACTTAGACGATATAATTGTTTTTGCAAGCTCCTTTGAAGAACATTTAAGTAGATTGGAAGAAGTGTTTAAGAGGGTTGAGTCAGCAGGTCTAAAGCTGAAACCTAAGAAATGTGAACTTTTCATGAAAGAAACTACCTATTTGGGCCATGTGGTAAGCAAAGGCGGGATAAAGACAGACCCGAAGAAGATTGAGAAGGTCAACAATTGGCCGATACCTGAGTCGCTCACTGAAGTGAAAAGTTTTCTTGGACTAGCGTCGTATTACAGACGGTTTGTTCCTGCATTTGCGTCAATTGCGAAACCACTTTACCAACTTACAGAGCATCATCTTAAGGATTTTGAATGGACGGCTAGCTGCCAAGAGGCTTTTGAGCGACTGAAAGAATTGTTGACATCAGCTCCAGTACTTGCATACCCGCAGAGAGATGCAACCTTTATGCTTGATACCGACGCTAGCAATCATGGTATTGGTGCTGTGCTGTCACAGATACAGGATGGAGTGGAAAGACCTATAGCTTATTGTAGTCGAACATTATCTAAGTCAGAGAGGAACTATTGTACCACCAGAAAGGAGTTACTAGCCATCGTTGAGTTTTCGAAGCAACAAAGACACTATCTTCAGAACCGCAAGTTCATCGTTAGAACAGATCATGCACCCCTTCGATCCATCCTCAAGACAAAGGACCCCGAGGGACAACTTGCAAGATGGATTGCTTTTTTAAGCACACTTGACTTTGAAATTGTGTATCGCAAAGGAATCCAACACATAAATGCAGATGCTATGTCCCGTATACCGTGTAATGAGAGATGTAAGTGGTGTCGAAGCTTCACTGAACCGTCTACAGTAGAAGTGGGGACGCAGACTACTGAGTCAGAAAACACAAATTCCACAACTGCTGATGACAAAGAGCAAAAGCAAACCATGACTACATGTTCCACAATCAAGATAGAACCAGCCTGGACCCACGCATACCTAAGGGAGCAACAGTTACAGGACACTACCTTAAGAGAATTCCTTAAGGTAAGAGACTCAAGTACAGAACGTCCCAACTGGGAAGATGTATCACTTAAGAGTACCGCATTTAAAGCCCTTTGGACGCAGTGGAGTCGGTTGGAGTTACGTGAAGGTGTTCTCTACCGGAAATGGGAGAGTGATACAGGAGATAAAGTGACATATCAGATTGTCTTACCAGAAAGTCTGAGAGAGACAGCACTACAGGCTCATCACAACCACACAACTGCCAGTCACAGAGGTATACAAAAGACTTTGATGGCACTACGACTTCGTTACTACTGGCCTGGGTTAACAGCGCAAACACACAGATGGGTACTCAGATGTCATGAATGTGGAGCAAAGAAGAACTTTGGTAAGAAACGTAGGGCTCCTTTGAAGCAGTACATCCTTGGAGCACCTATGGAACGAATAGCTATGGACATTTTGGGGCCCCTACCGAAAACACCTCGCAACAACCGCTTTGTCTTAGTGATATCCGATTATTTCACCAAATGGACTGAGGCTTATGCCCTCCCTGACCAGACTGCTGCAACGGTCGCAGAGAAGATGGTGTCGGAATTTGTGAGTCGTTTTGGTGTACCCCGTCAGGTTCATAGTGATCAAGGGACAAATTTCGAATCAAAACTCATGGCAGAGGTCTGCAAACTATTAGACATTGAGAAGACTAGGACCACACCATTACACCCCCAATCGGATGGCCAAGTGGAAAGATACAACAGAACCCTGGTGGAAATGCTTCGTGGTAAACTACAGCCCGATCAAAAGGACTGGGACCTACAACTTCCTATGTGCATGATGGCATACAGATCTGCAGTGCATGAAAGCACTGGATTCACGCCCAACCAGCTGATGTTAGGACGTGAGGTAGAAGTACCACTAGATGTCATCACACAACCACCACCGGATACACCACAACCACCTATTGAATATGTGGAAGCTCTACAAAAGAGGCTGGCTAGTGCGTACGCAGGTACACGGTTGCACCTGAAGCAAACAGCAGTGAGACAAAAGAG
>JAUPMH010152335.1:0-13740 GCA_032270665.1 Metridium farcimen
TCAAAAATCGTTGTCGCAGCCGAAGCTACAGTCCACACTCTGAAGCCTGCAAAGGTTGTCGGTATTATGAACATAACTTGTGATTTATTACACGTTTTTTAAAGAATATCAGTGTTTCTTCATCTATCATTGTAACAGTGTTATGGTCATATAACAGAAACACGTCCATCCAAAATATGCTATGAATGAATTGATAACAAATTAAGAAATACCGACATCCTTTGCAGGGTTCAGTGTGTGGAGTGTGGCTTTGACTGCGACAACGATTTTTGAGATAGGTGTATATATATTCCGGCGCCGTTCCGTCGTATATGTAAATGGGCGTATATGCATGCTTATTATTATTTTCGATATTGCAAGGAAGAATTGCTAACGACAATCGTTTTGGTTACTACTCTGCATTACAGCCATAAAGCTCTACTCTAATTGCAGTTCTTGTATTTTTTCCTAAAGGCAAAAGTCTTACGTAGCGAGCTTTGAATCGTGGACTAAAAACATGTCGAACTACAGTATGGCGGTCGTTGTTTCCATGAAAATCCTGTAGAATAGCCAAAGAAAGAAAACGCAGTCATTTTACGTACTAGGGACCATTCAATCAACCCGGTAGCATGTCAATGGTCAGCCAACCAACTAACTACTAACCAACCCACAAACGAACGAACGAACCAATGCAACCAACCAACCAACCAACCAACCAACCCACAAATTAAACCAACCAAAAAACAAACAACCAACTTAATTACCAACCAACCAACCAACCAACCAACCAACCAACCAACTATACAACCCGGCGACCAACAAATAACCAATCAACCAACCAACTAACCAAAAATATATACTCCATGCACTCAGTAATTTGTTGTAAATGTTCCAACAAGCTATCCTGACCATAGTAGTATTCACCTGGTTGTAAGAAATCCACGATAGTTTACTTGCAGTCTTGTATTTGATAGTGTACTTTGTTGTCCACCAGTTGTTGTCAGGGTTACCCTGTGTAGCTATAACTGTGATTAGCCTTAGTTTTGGCGCCAAATTTATATCCAGGTACGTGTCGTAATCTAGCAACGAAGCCACCCAGGACGACGCGCCGTTTAACCTTGCCATATATGGATAGAAAGACGTTAAAAGCCATTGGCCATTCGATGAGCCTGTGATCTTATTATTCGGCAAGCGGTTGTCGGACAAACCAACAGCAGGCGAAGAGCATTCTGGGATTGCAATAAAAATAATTGTTAGACACTCACTGAAAAGAGGCTCAAATCAAATCTGATCAACGATCTCCTGCAAACAACCAATATGTACAATTCTTATACAAATGCAGTGATAACCGGGATATTGGTCCAAACATACCTTCACATTGATCTCCTATATAGGCATCCGTACAAAAGCACCGATATCCGGGATATTGCGGGATATTGACACATGTCCCACGGCTTTTGCATGGAAAATCCCCTGTACACGAGCCTTCGGGTCGAAAAAGATGTTCAATGTAAACAGCATCAGGATAAAACTGAAACGCGATTGGATCAACCGCCCTTGTTGCGTCACTTAGCTCGCAAAGCCTCATGGGAAACACGTAATTGATACTGTAACAGTTTGGGCCATTATCGCATATTGCTATACACGTTACGAGGTCTATACTAGGAATAATCTTATACGTGTGGTTGTGAAGTATATAATTACTGACAGAAGTGACTGATCGGCAGCCGTTGGCGGTCACGAAAACCAGTAGCAAGTTGAGAATAAGCGGTGATATGCAAGTTGAATAGTCCATATCTTGTTGATTTGTATCATTCCAACTAAATGAGAAAAGATAAGTGCACAGTTTAAAATATCAGAAAATTAATAAGTGTTAAACTGAGCTTCTGGAAATACATTGTAGAAGTATATAATTTTCTCATTACTCAATGGGCGTAGCCGATCCAGTTAGTTATAAAATGGTCTTATAAATAGTGATTTATAAACGATAAGAATAAAAATCTACAAAGACTAACGCGTGAACTAGTGTGCGTTGGTGTTTCTAAGGAAACATCAGTTGGAGTAAATGCGGATGCACGATAACTAGCGGCAAAACTTGTGTGAACTGCGTTAATGTTTCTAAGAGAACATTAAAGTAAAATGTGTGATAACTAGCGGTAAAACATGTATGAACTGCGTTGATGTTTCTAAGGAAACAATTAGAGTAAATGTATAATAACTAGCAGTGAAACTTGTGTGAACTGCGTTCTTGGTATTACTAAGTAAAAGTTAAAGTCAAATGTATGATAACTAGCGGTAAAACATGTGTGAGCTGCTTTGATGTTTCTAAGAGAAAAATTAAAGTAAAATGTATGATAACTATTGGCAATACTTGTGTGAACTGCGTCGGTATATGATAGCTCATGTATCACGATCACCGTATACTTACGTGCGTTTCTGTCGCCAATCCTTTGTAGAAGTGTAAAGTAGAGAATGATGCAAGCTTTGAGTGCTCGGAAGAAACCGTCGCGTTAACTATGACGCAGTAGATTTATTTACTCTGAAAGAAAACAATTAATTTATAAACCGATGTATATAGCGGTGGATTTGACATTAAGAACAATAAATAACATCCTTTTATACAAAAATTCAACAATAAGCCCTGCGTAAACGGTTTCAGTATCTCGTTTAACAATGAATATAATCTGCAGAGAGAATGAACGAAAGGGGAAACCGAAAACAGGAAGTAAATGAAACATAGGAAGTTTATTTTAGGCAGCAAAATCTAAGGCTTGACTCGCGAAACAACAGAAAATATATAATATACTGTATATATAAATGGAAACTAGCGAGTAAACTAGTATAGGCTGCATCGCGGTGTTTGATATATAAACGATAGGTAATATAATGAAATTTGTAACACCGTAAAAAATGTTGATTTAACTTTACTGACGTTTCGAGCTTTAGCCCTTCATCGGAATATATAAGGTACTATATATATTCAAGCTTTAACGTGACAGCCGTCGAAATACTCGAATAAGGACGAAATATTCATGAAATAAAGGTGCGTTTTATGGCTATAAAACTCCTTTCGCGGCATTGTTTTCACGCGTCATATGAATATGTCAGATTTGCTCGTCGTGTTTCAAACTGAATTTGCCCATTATTTAGGCAAGCAGTACTAGTGCACCGTACTTGGACGCATTTTTAACTACTTTGCAGCTTGGATGTGTTCCGAGTTGGTTTATCTGTCATCTAATCTGTATAGTAATTGTTCTTTTTATCCATCTTACTGATCTAACTCAAATTCGTTTTTAATTTCGACAAATTCTTCATCAGTTTTAGACCAATTTTACAAACGTTTTTCATCCCATTTTGATGCCTTTTTCACAAAATCCTGTTTTGTTTGGACGTTTCAGTAACGATAATAAATGCATCGTACTTCAACTCCACACGGTTTATGACCGACCAGATATCCGATTTTACTGACAGGCTGAGCAAACTTTATTTTTTCAACGCCAATTCCTATGTTGCGCCATAAGCCGTGTTCACAAATTAGTAGAGATCTATACTGTTTTAAAGTAAATACTTTCAATACTAACAAATACCTACCTTCAATTTTGTTGCAAGTTCGTACAGCGTCAGATGTCCGGTTCTCATCGCAGACTTTTTATCATCGGCAAGTCTTTTAAATTGTGGAAATAATTTGTAGATCCTTGTTGTACCGAAGAAGAGTTATCAATTACACACAACAGTCATGTGTCAAATATTTTCATTGATTTAACCGGATAGAAGCAATTACACTAAATAAACTATACGAACAAAACACATCCTGATGCTTGTTAGGGGTATCCCATTTGATATTTAATGGGGGAGGGGAGGGGGGATATCGTGCAACTTCAAAAGCGGCAAAAAATAACGAGCGATCTTAAAAAAGATATCGAGCAACGCTTAACGACCGGAAAAATATCTAGCAAACTTAGAATTGAGTGAACTTAGAATTGGTCCACACCCCAATAAAAGGAATTCTAACAAACAATGATTTCTAGAATTTTAAGAAAACATTTTTTTTCCAATTCATTGAAAAACGGATTGAGATGATTATAAGAATCAAACACAAAAATTAATCGAAAAAATAACACAAGAGGATTTTCCGAACAAAATTATGTTTGGAAACAAAACTGTTTCAATATGAGGATTGAAAAGAGATCAGATGGCTTTCATTTGACAGAAGAAAATAAATAGAATATTTAAAAAAAAAACATTTTTTCAAAAAGCAAAAGTAAGAATTTCAGTTTCATTCAGCCGATCAATATATTATATGATAGTTCTTTATGGATATAATGATTGCTATTTTGTTTATTTGTGTGACTGAAGAAACGAAAAAAAAAAATTGAATATTAAAAAAAACCATAATTTCAAAAGCAAAAGTAAGAATGTTATTTTCATTCAGCCGATCAATATATCATATGATAGTTCTTTATGGACATAATGATTGCTATTTTGTTTATTTTAGCTAATAAAGATTTCAATTGTGTCGGATTTCAGTACACTTTACATCCGTTGTTGAATAAGATAATGGGCCAAATTATAATTGATTGAAATCAAAAATTCAAGCCGAGCCGCAAATGAAATAGTTCCGAAAAGACTAAATTACTGAATGCCGATTTTATTATTCTTGGAACCGCTTTAAGCAAAATTTTTAGGATCATACAGTTGATAGAAGACCCCACTGGCTGGCCAACTTAACATGGATATCCCAATATAGTATGATACTTTTTAAAAATAGTTGTTTAGTTTATTTGTTTGCTTTTGATAACATTTGAGTAGTGAAATACACTGCGTTTGTACTGCGCCATGGCACCGCGTTGAGACCACAAACCGACGGTTACTGATGTTTTTTTCTGACATTTTTGTGAGAATTCGTTTTTGATTTTTCAGTTTGAGTTACTCAGAGCAGGACTAATATATTCATTTCAATGACCCTACCCCAAATCCTCAAGACTATCCCTTCCCCCTAATAAAAAAACGTACAGTGCCTTTAAATACAACCTTAAGCATTATTTCTGGGTTATTAATCTTGAACAAATGAACAAATAGTCTTGCCAAAAGGTGCTGGTTTTATGTCAATTTCTTAGTGACTTAAATAGTTTTAAATTACACATACATTCTTATTTAAATAGTATTAACCAAAATATAAAAAAATAAATATAAATATGTAAATAAATACAATAACACACAAAAAGAGATATTTTACATTAATAACTTAATGAATGGTCCTTAAATGAATTAATTCATGTTCTTTTTGATCATCTATATTTTCAAAGGGTCTATGGCAGACAGTGCATAAATAAATTGGAGGGTACTCCACCTCCTCGACAGGCTCATGTATTTTTTCATGTTTTTGTAGCTTATTCTTAAATGCAAATGCTTTGTTACATGTTGTACATATGTAGGGTTTCTCACCACTGTGCATCTTCAGATGATATTGTAAATTACTCTTTTGAGCAAACATTTTCTTGCATATATGGCATGGAAAGGGTTTCTCACCAGTGTGCGTCCGTAGATGGCTCTGTAAATTACTCTTCATGGTGAAAGCTTTGGGACAGAATGTGCATTCAAATGGCTTCTCGCCACTGTGCACAAGTTCATGGCCTTGTAAATTGCTCTTGATTGAGAATGCTTTACCACATACGGTGCATTTAAATGGCTTCTCGCCACTATGTGTACGATGGTGGATCTGTAAATGACATTTTTGAGAAAAGGCTTTGTTACAGATTGTGCATTGAAATGGTTTCTCGCCGCTGTGTGTTCGAAGATGATTACGCAGATTACTCTTCACTGTAAATGCTTTATGGCATATTTCACATTGGTAAGGCTTTTCTCCACTGTGGATACGAAGATGACTTTGAAGATTAATCTTGACTGAAAAACCTTTATTGCAGACATTACATATAAATGGTTTTTCTCCGCTGTGGATGCGCAGATGGCTTTGCAGATTTATCTTGAGGGCAAAGCCTTTATTACAAATGTCACATTTGAATGGTTTTTCTTCATTATGTGTGATAAGGTGGAGTTGCAGGTTGTCTTTCCTGTGATACCTCTTTGGGCATACTGGGCAACGATGTGGTCTCTTTTTATCTTCTTCTTCAGATCTTAAAACATCATCTCTGTTGTCAGCTGGTTTCTTTGAATAACTTTGTGTCAGATGATCATCATTTACTAAACCCTCACATTGAGACTCTTTGCCATTGATATTAAAACGAACCGATTTCATTGTAGTATTTCTCATCTCATTTTGATTACTGCTTTCGACGGGTAACACATTTCTTAGCCCTTGATTGTAAGCATCGCAATTATCAGATTTCTTTTTATCAATAATGAGTGTTTGAGGATGATTCTCCAAGTTTCCACCATTCAGTCTAGCACAACTCTGCAACAATGAGCTCTCTTCTGGCACGGTATTCATGTGTGTTTCTTCATGTGTCTTCAAACTTTTCTCACTTGAAAATATTTCATTGCAATAAGTACACTTAACTATCTGCATTTCACTGTGTGCCATACGGTCATGGTTTTCCAAAACTGCCACACTCTTAAACCATTGATTGCATTTTATGCATATACACTCACAATCCTCCGACTCGATGTTGGTTCTGTATGAAGGGTCATTGTCGGATAATTTATACCTTTCATGTTCCAGCTCGATGTCTTTGTAATGTTCTTTATTGCCATGAGCAGCAAATTCTAGGTTAAATACTTTGGTGCTGTCTGAAGTTTCCAGTGGAAATACTTTTGCCATTATCTGTTAAAGATAAAAATAAGTGTAAGTTTTCTTGTTGCTACTAATTAAAAAGAGAAATTAAACTCAGCTCACAGGATACATTTAAACTGTCTTAATATAGAAATATATTCAGGTCTATATTAGGGGATCCACTGCGGTGGGTCCTTCACAAAAGAATACTATAGACCTCAGCAAAACTTTGAAAACAAAATTAGATTAACATATATATATTCTGTTGTTTGTGTTATGAATGTTATTAATTCTACATTAAAAGTTACTTGTAATTCAAGTAATTTATAATTTTTAATATTTAATCTTTACAAAAGAATCATATAGACAACAAAATTACGAAAAATATTTTCTTCTTCGTGTTGTTCATGTTATTTATTCTACATTAATAGTAACTTGTAGTTCGAGTAATTTATAATTTTTAATATTTACAAAAGAATCCTATTGAAAACAAAATTACGAAAAATATTTTGTTCTTTGTGTAAAACATGTTATTCATTCTACATTAAAAGTAACTTGTAATTCGAGTAATTCAAAATGTTTAATATTTTTATTTTTTACCTAGAAATATAAAGATAGAACTATTTCTATCGCCATTGAAGTTCCTTCACAGTTTCCTAAGTGTCTTCACTCAACACTCAATCTCTTCAGAAATGCCTTTCCTTTCACCACTAGTATCAACACTCAGATCCGTCAAGGAAAGATTTTAATATGTGATGACATACAAGTGACCTGACCTCCTACAGTAGTCGAAAAATGATAGTAAAAAAAGGTTCCTCAATAAACCGACTTTTCTCCTACAAAAAACACTTCGCTCTTTGTTTGTTTGTTCAATTACGAAGCTAAATCTTACAATGTAATATCGATTTTTGTTGTTGCTTTTTATCCACGGGAAGTCAAACAAAATTATGAAGAATCAATTATCAAAATGCTGAGAAATTGTAAAACGAAGTTAGAAATATATAAAGAATGTTATAAAATATACAAGTTCATAAGCCCCGAAGCAGTTTACTAACAAAAGTTAGGTTTGAAGTTCAGTCAACGAGATTTATTTTCTGTTTCAGGGCACGGCAATGTCAGAAAAGTTCAAAATAAAATGTGCAATATAAGTGCAATATAAATTTACTATTTGTACATAATTATTATATTGTACTAACCTTGTAAAAGAGCTCAAATTCAGCCAAAAAGATTCAGAAGCTAAGAACAAACAATAAAGAATGGAGTGCACATGTATGAATCTCGTTACCAGTCCACAGCGAAAACAAGTTCAAAACACAGGAAGCCCAATCACTGATACTCCGATCGACAACAAAATTTTAAATTTTTTAATTTTAATTTCAATCTAACTATTAATAATTTAGATTTTGTAAACTCAATTTTGATTTAAGTTTTTGATTTTAATCTTATTTAACTTAATTTATATTTTTTTGATTGTTCAGATATAATTCTAATTTTCAAAAAATAATTATATAAAATGTATGAAAAAATATTAATTACTAACACTGAATATTAAAAATTAAGCACCAATACTAAAATTATCTTGACTGTTTTGTGAAAAAACTTTCGAAGACATGAATTTGACGTCATCAAAAGATCTGACGTCACGAACATCAGCTATTTTAAACGGTTCTAATGACGTAATTAATGCCGCCGCGCGCTTCGATCGAACGATAGTACGTACACAACGCAGGAGAGCAACTGAGGCATATCTCAATCAATCGATCCGCGTTGTTGCGGTGGGCTTCGTAAGAGATCAGTAGCCAACCTATGATCTCGGCAAGATTCTGGGCCGAACGGTGAATCACATTTTGTACTATTTCCACCGTATGTCATCTACGCCAGACAATTACAATGGCGAGAAAAATACCCCGGCATGCAGCACAGCAACCACCGAAGCCAAGCCTAAAACAGCTGAAAATAAACGTCCCAAGTCTGGTCGATCTTCTAAAGCAGATCACAGTTCGACATCGTTCGATACAGCTATTCCTGTTCTATCTGCCTATGGTTATGCTTTAGGAGATACTTTAGGAAAAGGTACGCAAATCAAGCACACGACATTCATGCTTTACGAGGCAGACGCGTCGAATGTACATTTGTTCTAGAACAAGTTCTATAGTAATAGTTCATTACTGTTTTTGAAGGTTGATCAATTTTGCACAATAATAAGGGAATTCATAAAGTGGAAAGAAAAACCCTAAAAATAAAGCTCCTCATGGGCACAGTTTTTCTCAGCTGCGCATAACGCTTCCTATCACCTATCAACTCCTCAACTATTTATTTACTTCCCTTCTTTTAAAGGGCCTTAGTACTTATTCTTATTCTTGCTTAACTCTTACTGAAAACCTTCAGAGTTAACCCTGGGTTATCCTGGCTATCCCATGCAGAGTAAATCCTAGATTAACTATAATAATAATAAAAGGTTTCTTTTTACGTTATTCTTCAGGCTCCTACGCTGTCGTTAAGTCTGCTTACTCAAGGAAACTAAAAAAACAAGTAGCTGTTAAAATCGTAACGAAGAAGAAAGCCCCAGATGATTACCTGACAAAGTTTCTTCCTCGCGAAATCCAAATCATGAAACACTTGCGTCATGAGAATGTAGTTGCTTTGCACGAAGCGATTGAAACAAGTTCAAGGATCTATATCATCCTAGATCTAGCTGACAATGGCGATCTTCTGGAGTACATTCGATCGAACGGAGCAATCCCTGAAGACGAAGCAAGAAAGTTTTACCATCAGTTGATCAACGCGACCGAGTATCTCCATAACAAGGGCGTGGTTCATCGAGACTTGAAGTGTGAGAACATCCTACTCAATCACGACAATATGATTGTTATATCAGATTTTGGTTTTGCGCGGACGCAGCACATCATGCCTGAAACAGGAAAGAGACGTTTGAGCCAGACGTTCTGCGGTTCTTACGCATACGCACCACCGGAAATCTTACGTGGAATTGCTTACGACGGAACGCTTGCGGATATATGGAGTTTGGGTGTTGTTCTTTATACAATGGTTTGCGCGAGCCTTCCGTTTGACGATACCAACTTGAAAGTTCTGCTTGAGCAAGTATCGCGTGAAGTTGTTTTTTCGAGAAGGCGACGAGTCTCTGACGAAGTTAAAGATCTTGTTAGAAAGACACTTGTAGCGGACGTGAAGAAGCGTATTGATATCGCTGCAATACGGAAGCATCCTTGGTTCCTTGGAATAAAGCTAAACGAATCACCACCAGCTGAAGACGGCGGAAGCAAAACCGTAACGACCTCCGAATCTACGCAAGATGCTTGTGCTAGCAGTAGCAAGAAGTCTGGTGACTCGGGGTATTCAGGTGATGTCGAAACGTCGTGATACGTGACGACTTGCGCGTAAACGTAACAATGCCGGCGTAAGGCTTAGGACGGACGTGGTACTGGATAGAACGGGAAAAGTCTGGACGATGTTTTTTACAAAGATGCGAGCGCTGCTGATAACGGGGTATTTACACTTGATGTTAAAATAAAGCTTTTGACATAAAATGCGGCTGTTGTTTTTAAACATTTTAATACTCTATTAAATAGGGACCGTTTTTTTCATTTACCTGTGAAACAAACTTTATTTATTAAAGTGTAATAGTCAGAAAAACATAGTGCTGTTTTCATTAACCCGTGAAAGAAAATGTATTAGTTAAAGTATGATAGTCAAATAGCAACAAAAGAACACACTGAAATTAAGCTGCATTAAAGAGTGATACACTAAAGTGTGTTTCACGGGTAAATGAAAACAGCTCTAATAGAATCAAATATAAAACAACTGGAATCGGATTGTAACAGTACGTAAAGTAAAATACGCTAAAGAGTGTTTCACAGGTTTATGAAAACCATTCTATAAATTAAATGGGATGTACGTGAAGCTATAGAAGCGACAGTAAGGCAGGACAAAATGACATAATTCGTTTTCATATTTTATTCACTCCACATTCATCATATTTAGTTTTACAAACTAACAAAATGGGTAGTAGTTACTCAAATATATACAAGTAGGTGATATACTACTCTGTCGTTATTGTAGTTACACCTATTTCAAAAATCGTTGTCGTAACCGAAGCTACAGTCCACACTCTGAAGCTTGCAAAGGATGTCGGTAATATGAACATAATTTGTTATACATTTCACTTTTTTTTTTCAAGAAATATTTGTTTCATCATATACCACTGCAGCAAATTGATATCGTCATTTAACACAAACACGTACAACCAAAATATGCTATGGATAAATAGATAACAAGAGAAGAAAATACCGCCGGACATCCTTTGCAGGCTTCAGAGTGTGGGCTGTAGCTTTGGTTGCTACAACGATTTTTGAAATAGGTGTATAACAAATGTACGTAAAGGTGTAAACTGAATTCGCATCGCCTGCTCAGTTATTTTAGTTAACTCAGTCTATTTCAGAGTCGTTTTATAGTGAGTAACAGTGAGATTTGGTGTAAATCATTTGATAAACAATGTGAAATATACTTAAAATGGCTGTATGCTATTACATTTTTAAAAGTCAGGAAGGAGGAGGAAAGAGGAAAAGGGGAGGGAAAGAAGGGGAATGAAGGGGGAGGAAGGAGCAAGAAGCAGGAGGAAGGAGGAGGAAGGGGGAGAAAGGGGGAGAAGAGGGAGGAAGGAGGAGAAGGGGAAGGGGAAGGGGAAGGAAGGAGCAAGCCGGAAGGAGGAGGAGGAAGGAAGCGAAGGGGAGGAAGGGGGAGGAAGGAGGAGAAAGGAGGAGAAGGGGGAGGAAGGAGCAGGAAGGAGCAAGAAGGAGGAGGCAGTGTAAGGAGAAGAGGACAGTAAGGGCAAAGGAGAAAAGAAATCTAGAGGAAGATCTAGAAGGTGACTTCTTCATCCTCCTCCACACAAACCCTTCAATATCTCGTTCTTGTTTTATCTCCTTAGCTTAATTAGAACAGTCGCGCGTCTGTCAAACGTTCGTTGTAGTTCTACGTTTTATATATATATTTATATATATCATACTATTGTTGTTGTTGAGAAATGATGTTTGATTGTCCGATTTTTATTGTCTTTGTCGACATCTATCGTACCATTATATAGCCGAACGCTGGGAGTGCTTTATTTTGAAATACGTTTCCACATGATATATTCCCCATGCTCCCCGTACCTCCCGTTCCAAATCCTATGTACGACTCTCTGCCTAACACCCCTATACGAGCTCTTGTGTGGGGGTTATTTACATTGAACCCACATGATGTAGGTCTGCCCTGAAAAAAACCAAAAAAAAACCGATTTAGTCAATTTTAAGAACTACTTTACCCATCCTTCTATCCATTTAACCATTCATGTATCAACTCTTTTGTAACTTGGGAGTAAAAGGATTTAGTTTGCTCGTCGTGTATCTTTTATGGTATCTAAAAAGGAAAATTCACGCCCTTTTTAAAGGACTTCTGCGCCGGTATCTTTTAGGAACGCTTTTTGAAAATTCCCGACAAGCATGCCCGATACTTTTATCCAGAAATTTGCCATTGTAAACATTAGTTTCGATCGGACTACATGCAAGTTTGAAGTTCCGTGTATATAACCTTTGTTATATTTTAAAGCTACCATGAGTCTATACTTTTGTATTTTTGTTTATATTTTGAGAAAAAAGCGATGAAAGTCGTACACTCCGTACGAATGTCAGATTTGTGTGTTGGATCATTTTACTTGTTTTTTTTTCGCGCATGCGTAGTCGTTTGACCGCTGTGTTCGGTTGCCCCCCTTTCCACTAGGCTAAGTATATCGAGCGCGGGATATATTAGTACTTACTTCTATAGATGCTCCGTTTAGCAACTGCTTCCATTTATCTATGTGCATTGGCTTCAAATTTGTCTTTCCACCATATTCGTTCATGATCGCATACAACACGTTAGAACCGTGACTGCTGATTTCTAATTTAATCCACCTGGTTGTGGAGTCATTAGCAGTTTTCATGCCCACACACAGTTCTTTAAACGGAACTGAAGAGAAGGTTTTGAGTTTTGTTTCTTTCTCGTTAAGATCAATTCCATTTTCTTCCTGGTAAGGAGTTGACGAGATCCATAATGAGTTTCCATATTGGAAGGTTTTCTTGAAAGAATAAAAAAAACAATGAATGTAAGTTACAAAAATAATATATATATTATTTTATATAAAAATAATATATATTTCATATTGAAATGACAAGAAGAAAATAATATAGTATTCATGCAATCACAAACAGCTTCAAACGAAGCGAGTTAAAAGGGGACTCCATAATATAATATGTCCCTCTATTCGTCTCCCTCCCGGCGAGTCTGTTGCGCCTCTAGCATTGTCCTTTTCCACTAAATTTGGGTTGCGGTTGCTTAACGAAAGGTTATATTACTTAGTCAAATTGACATTTGTCAGTCTTGCCCTGGAAAATATTTTTGCTTCTTAAGAAAAGGAGTGTTTTTGCAGTTTTTATGTACCAATGGATGCCGTGCATATGTACATGTTTTTCACGTCAAGTTTTCAGATGAATTTCCAATTAAAATTAACAATTTTTTACACTTATTTAATTTCCCTCCGTCATCTTTTTGAACGTTATTTCACACCTACTTTATTTCCATCAATCTTCATAACTAGTGTCCAGCCCCCTTTGCTGCTATCACAGCCATCGATCGGCGTCATTTTACAAAAGACTTTGAAAACATCGGGGGATTTTTTGAGATAGTATGCACCGTCCGGCACTTGACTGCAAAGAGTGATAATAACACTTAGTTATGCATAACCATATTTTCACATGTTGAATTTGTATGTACTGTCGAGTTTTATTAACGAAAAACTAAGTTTGTGATATATTTACATTCTTTGGTCAAGAATTCTGCTGCAGTGAACGGCTGCTTTCTCTGGAACGTCACCAATATCTGAAAACAGAGTATTATTTACTATTCATTATCACTGCCGCAGGCAAGCAGGCAAGCAGGCAAGCAGGCAAGCAGGCAAGCAGGCAAGCAGGCAAGCAGGCAAGCAGGCAAGCAGG
>JAUPMH010152446.1:0-10894 GCA_032270665.1 Metridium farcimen
CTGTTAGAGCTTGTTCCGGAAGTCAAAATTCAAACTTATTTAACGACTTTCTTTGAATGGTTATCTTGATTTTCATTCAGGAAATCAGGAAAGAGCTGAATTTTGACTTCCGGAACAAGCTCCAACAGACTACGTTCCCAGGGGTATTTATTGTGGGAGCGAGAAACGAGCGACAGAAGATTACCCTTGGGTTCCCGAGGATGTGTTGTTCTATGTGATGCAAACGAATATAGAAAGACAAACTATATTTATAATCTAAATGTACGTATATAATGTAATTAGTCTATACAAAGAGCAAATAAAGATTCTATTCTATTCTATTATATTTGATAGCACCGGTCGATACTGGATTTTCCGTATTTTCTTTTTTTGCTCAAATATCTTTTATTAGTGCTTATTTTTTTCATTTTCCCTCCCTTTTTTTAAATCAAATGAACATAAAATAGTACAGTTTTGTTTTTACTTACCTTGCCTAAGTTGACTAATATCTATCATTCATGTACCAAAACACCAGTTATCTTTATTACGAGGTTGCGCCCCACCCAAAAGAGAAGGGAGAGGGCCCTGGGAACGAGGTTGATTTTCGTATGCATTGAAGTTGATGTTTTAATTTTGATGTCTTTTGTATTACTCTAGACTGCGAATCAGTTTTCGCGTAAAAGAAGGGACTGTTTTGCAGTCTAGTATTATTCCTTTCCGTATTTCTGTCTTGACAAAGCCTGTGAAATGGCCCCCGGTGTGGGATCCCTGTGGCAGAGGAATTAAGGGGGAATTGGGGGAGAGGAAGGATGGAGGGCCTGCATCCAGCTTTGTAATGTTCAAATTTTCCGTTCACTGAATTCTCCCCTCTTCCACCTCCCTAAACAGGAAGCCCAAGACAGTGGAGGAGGCTACTTCGAAGCTGATTGTCTGGCAGCACAGGCAGCCCAGGCTCGTCATTTTTCACAAATAAAAATTAACGGCGAACATGGCGAAGTAACGGCATAAATCGCTGCAATATCAAGTATAGAGGGATTCAATGGCAGCCATGTTTGTGGTCAAAACAATATAGAGCTTTTCTCTTCAGGGAACTTAAATATTTTCTGGCATTCAAACACTTTCTTTTATACTTGCCCACAAACATGGCTGCCATGAAATCTCTATATTAGTTGGAAAGTCGGTATCTTTTACTTGAAAGGTCATGCTGTTCTAACTTACCAATCCAGGCCATCCTTTGTACTCCTTCGCAGCTGAGGAGAGGGAAAGGGGGTAGGGGAAGAGGGGGGGGAGGGGAGGATGGTACAAGTATCGGGTATGTTCCTAATTTAATGGTATTGGGCAGGAGAGCATGACGTCATAGATGGTTTGCAACCCCACATGAGATGTCACACGAAAGCAAAAACCAATAAAGCGCGGCTATTAAAAGTCAACCTCGTTCCCCTAGCACTCTCCCTTC
This sequence comes from Metridium farcimen, assembly GCA_032270665.1. Taxonomy (NCBI): domain Eukaryota; kingdom Metazoa; phylum Cnidaria; class Anthozoa; order Actiniaria; family Metridiidae; genus Metridium; species Metridium farcimen. The sequence goes on from JAUPMH010152446.1 coordinate 1,436, forward strand.
GCTTTTGGGTCGGGCGGTAAAACGAAGGGAGAGAGCCCTGGGAACGAGGTTGCGGCTAAGTATTGGGAAATCGATGGGATCTTCCTTTTTCGATACCTTAAAAACACCAAGCATGAAATGTCGAAATGTAAATTTCAAAATTCATAGGTACACGTGCACGTACAGTGACGTATTTTGTTATAATTTTGCCAACCAACCATTGTTACTAGAACAAAGAAAATTAACACATCTATTGTCAACTGGTTGGCATCACAATACCAACACTTGTAATTAACACTACACTCGATCGAAATCTCTGATTTTTACCCATAAGATAGACATCATATGATAGACATTCACCATAACAATAACTTGTGAAAGTTTAAAAAAAACGATTAAATTTGAAAGAAGCTAGAATAATTTAATTTTTTTTAGAAAAACACCAAAACGAGGCAACAAAGGCCTCAACAGAATATTACATACACATCTCTACATTTTTCTGATTGAGCATACCTTCATTGCAATTTTAGCCAGAGCATCAAAACCTTCCAAACATGCCTATTTCAGGTGGTTCTGAGTCACGTTTCGAAAAAGAAAACAGTCAATTTACGTTTCTCGAAAGAATCCTTTACCTGCACCCTGATCAGTGATAATGACGATGACTACGATGATTATGATTATATATCTTTAAGGTTTGCTAAACGAAGTTTTTAATTTAACTAATAGAAATCACGCATTCTGATTTGTTGAGGCGCGTGCTAACACACAGCACGCGCGTTTGCATTTTGATCAAATACATCAATTTATGTATTTTATAAAAGAAACAGAAAACTTGGTTTCTGTGCTATATTAATATCTTATTAACTGAGCGCAAGGGCCGTACGGGAAGTTATGGACCGAGTTTTTTTCCACTGTCTTATGGCCAGAGCGCGTAGCGCGAGGGCCATAAAAAGTGGGGGGAAACGAGGTTCCATAACTTCCAGTACGGCCCGAGCAAGCGAGGTTAACAAGATATTTATTATATTTTAGGGAAAAAATTATAATAAATAAGCTGCTCTCGCTTTTCCGGTCCGTACGGAAAAAGTACTTCCCGCTTATTGACCAATGAGATCGTGTGTTATATCTTTGCTATATAATAAGCCCTTATATCAAAAGCACTCGGGGATTGTCAGAACACTCTTCTCTCGTGTTCTGTCAATCCCCGCGCGCTTTATAACTGCACGCAGCACGCGCGCGCGTTTTCTATCTATTTTACTAATGGCAGGTCCCGATGTAGTTTAACCTTCACCTTGGAGTCAATGTAATGTCACGATCATCACGTACTGAGTTCAACGAATCCATTTAGAGATTGGGTAATACATTCATTAACATAATTTACACAGTTTGATTGAAAAAGTTTATCATTTACTAAGCTAATTCATTCAGTCTTGTTCCACACACAAAAATACTTAAAAAGTAAAATATTATTTCGATGTTTCAGTAAATGATATTCAACGCAAAATGCTAACAAATAAAACATAATTTTGATTAACAAATCGTCACTTATATTATGGGCCTACGTTATTTTGTTTGGAAGTTCAAATTTTAATATAAATACACTCAACGCACAACAGGTCCACACAAAATTAGCTACTGAAAAACGTGACTATTTTTTTAACATTATTTATATATTTGCGTTAACAGTTGTAGCAGTATTTATGTTTGGCCATGAATTTAAAAACATCTCAAACTCACACTTTTCACAGCCAAACGGTTGCAATTTCTTTAAAAGAATTAAAGAATTGTTATTAAATTATATTTTTTTGCTTGGGAACAGTTTTTATAAAATCACTGGCGGACAAAAACAATTGTGATGGTGGTGAAAATATATATACTAAAACACTGGAAATTCAGAGAACAATCAGATCCCAAATACACTAATATTTTAAACATTTAATTACAATTTTTACTATATTTTTAATTTTTACAATTATTTTTTACAATTTTTACAATTTTAACCGTAAAATCAGCGACGAAATGTTTTTAAAAAAAATCCTGATTGCATAACAAACAGATTTACTAATTTTTTTTCTGTTTGTTTGTCAGTTTAAAATAGAGCCAAAAGTATCAATGCTATTTTTGTTTGGTACATTTTGTGTTAAGTGAAAGCTTGCCGTTGATAATAATGATGACATAACACTTTAGTAGTCCTTGAGTTTGAGAAATCTGAGCAACAAATTGATTATTAGTTGTTTTTTCGCGATAACATTTATATGTAACCAAAAAATTTCGAACAAAATTATGTTGTAAATTATGTTTTCAGAAAATATGCTTTCAGTTTCTAAGTTCATTCGATGAATTTTCATCAAGATAAGTTCTTTGTTTGTTTATAAATCCGAAAAAAACTACGGATAATTATTTCATGAAAGTGTCAAGAAAATGTTTTACAAAAATACACTTCGCTTGTAATTTAATTTTATTCAAAAAACATTTTAAAACACGCAAAATAAAAAAAATATTCCTGGTTCTACAAGTTTTCTTTCTTACTACGTAGGTTAATTTTAGTTGGTTTTAAAAAATACATAATTATGAGATATTGAAAAGCTAGAGTTTGCTTCTCAATATCTGATATTTTAAACTCGTCTTTTTCGCTATTACTAATTACAAAATATATGTTCAATATGCTTATTGACTAGGTTTCAAAACAAACCAAAATCATTGATAACTTTGTGGAATTGTTGTTTGTTGTTTATGAGATTTACTTCAAGTTATTTTATAATTTTATTGGTAGCTAGTTTTATACTTGAAAAAACTGAAGTAAGTTTTTGAACTCACAAAAGAATTGTTTCCTAATCCATTTAGTATTGAATTATCGACACTACAAATTGATTAAACATCTTAAAAACAAGCTAAAATACGACGAAATTACCTGCGTTTAGTTCCTTTTGGTTGGAATATCTTTTTAGTAAAGGTTTGTTTGATTTTGTGCATTGTGAAGTAAAAAAGATTGAGTAAATTAGCGAGCGAAACGCTGAGGTCTTCTTGTTGGTCGTTTTTCGGTTCAGTGGCTTTAGTGGGAGGAACACTAGGTAATTATTTTATTATTCACAAATCAAGCGCAAAATTAAATTATAATGAGCATGTGATTTCATTAGCAATATTATGCCAAGTCCTCTTTTCTTTACAAAAGCATTTTGCATGTTGTAAACACAAAAGAAGTTTATAAACCTCTCGTAATCCGAGTCGTTGTCATAAGTAATGCAACTAGAAAGATTTTCGTCAACTTGAAGTCAGTTTCAAGAGAACACTTAGCAATAAGACAAAACAATCTCATCCATAATGCTGAATTCTTTGTTGATTAAGCGTTGAAATACTTGTATCTATAGAATAAAAAAAACCGTTGCCAAGCGTAAGTCTCGAGGTCTTAATTGACAGTAAAAACTTACTGGTATCGTTGAAAACCAAGGCAGAATATAGAAGATTCGAGATAGATGGCCTTTAAATCTTTCATAGTAAACCGGTACTTTTACCAGCAACTAGACCAGTAAACATTTTTCTCTTTATTGGACAATGTGGCCAAGAGAAAACAAACTAAACCACCGGAAGGGATTTTTACAAATTTGAGTTGTATTGGCTGACAAGAAATCATGGGCCTTTTGACGTCCAAATCCTTTGGATTACTTTTCTATTCATCGACGATATTTGGGCAATTGTTAGTGAGCTAATTTTAGTGTAATTTTCTTTGTTGGTCGTTGTTAGAGCCCGCCCTCCTGACACGGTATTTTAATTGTTCTTCACAATGGCTATTTAGATGTGAACAGGAAATGAACACGAAGACATGGCCTCCACTGATATTGCTTGTTGGAATGACAACTTGTCAACCAATCACAGGCCTTGTTAAACGATTACTATGATGGAGCAGAACGCCTTGGTGATTTATTGGTAGCCATTCAGAATAGACTTGTTGTCTCGATGTTTCATCCGTAACACGGCTACTGATTGATTGATTGACAAGGCAAAACGACAATTTGAGCATGCATTGTATTGTGGTTTGCTCATTATCCAAGCACTCATTTGGTCCAGGCCAGGCCAGGTAAAGACAGTTACTTAGCGTGAAGTCCCATAAACCCGCCGCTTTACGTACGTGCGACTTTGAAAGGGTGAATTTTCACAGTCTATCACAACAAACCGTAGGGTTTCGCGCGTTCGATTCTACTTGGAAAAATATTGATCAAGTCTACGATGGCTTCACTACATCTACCGGAAACAAACCTTACACGTGCTGAAATACCGTACTGTGGACAAACAGCTATGATACAACCAACACAAAATACAATCCCGCAGGATTTAGATTTTGGTAAGAAATATTGAAGTATTGAAGTACACCGTTCTGTATGTATAAGGCCAGGAAGGGCTTAATATGATGATGGAACTGGACGATTCTTTGATGGGATGTATAATTTGTTGACGTTTATCTTAGCTGCTTGAGATGTAACGCTCCATATGAATATAAATACTCTGTGTGCTCTGATTGAAATCTTATTATCTCTGTAATTATAGATAGAAGAATAGATGTTATCAACCCATACGGTAAGCAGCAAAACTTCTATGACGGGATGCAATGCCATGAACTAGCAACAACCTCTACAGCACCACAAAACTACGCTGTTACTGTTGGTTACTCGTCTCCCTTACCCCATGGACAATTAGTGTCAGAGCCGTTAAAAGTTGAACTTGAAAATCAAGAGCTATGGCAAAAGTTTCATGCGATAGGAACAGAAATGATCATCACAAAAAATGGACGGTAAGGTTCTTAGCAGTTACCTAAACAAACTGTATTTCATATTAAAACATGATAAGATAAGGTCGGTAATGGATTCCGCACTTTATACTAACATTCGAGGTTCTCAACTTTGACAGGTTCAATTGTTCAAACTATCAGTATTTGATTTCGAACAAACATTATCAAATGGGTGCTTGAAGTTTCAAATGATTTCTAATCAGATTGGTATTTAAAGAGGAACTTTATTCATCGTTATATACCAGGATGAGTTCCTGGACAGGCAAACGAGATAGGGTACCACGTACCGAGGGTAATATGTCCTCAAAACGGAAACAAACATTCGCAAGTAATGCAATAATCGGTATTAAAAGATAGGAAAAATACCAGGATTTTGGCTCGATGAATAGTTCGATTTGGTAGTAGTTTTCCCTGTTAAAGTGAACTCTGATTTTAAACACTTGTTTCTCTGTCTGAAAGGAACTCGCACATTATCGTTACCTTATAGTTTCATATACATAACAAACACAAACATGCATTTTTATTATAAACGTCGTTCAAGTACGGATGGCTCTGTTTATTGTACGTCAGTAATCATTTTTTTGAGATGTAATCGGTTATTTGAGAAACATTTGATGCTATCTCCCGTTGAGAAAACGTCAACGACATGGCGGTATTACTTAGGGGTAGGAAATGCTTGGCTAATGATATCATAAAATCTTCTCCCACTTGGACGAGTAAGAGGAAATCGTCCCTTAGCTCTATGGCAAACTAATAAAGATAAAAATTAAAGTATTTTGTGTGCTGAGTGGAATGGGTAACGCCTCGAAGGGTCATCGTACTAAAGTAGTATTTTAAAAAAACTTCATAATCCAATGGATTTTAAAACAATTAGAGTACAAACTTAATCTTCTGCTGAATTTCCATGTATCTTTATTGGTGTTTTCTTTTCTGCTTTTCAAGGCGTATGTTTCCTGTTATTCGATCAAATATTGAAGGTTTGAATCCAAAGGAAGAGTACATACTAGCGTTGGATTTATTCCCGGCTGATGAGAATCGCTACAAATACCATAATACCGAATGGGCCATCACAGGCAAAGCAGAAAACCTTATCCCCTCAAGGCTTTTCATACATCCTGACTCCCCAGGAACGGGGGCACAGTGGATGAGGCAGGTTATATCCTTCCAGAAAGTCAAGCTTACAAACAATATGAATGACCAGGCAGGACATGTAAGTATTATACATAGTAAGAACCATATATATCTGCACAATATGTTTACCAAAAAAACCTTCAAGACTTAGTACATCGCAGAACGCTCATAATTTTACCCTCATGGGATACTGGAATATGATTTTAACATTTTGTATTGAATGTCAAATACATTTACGTCAAGAAATGATAACAATTTCTTGTTAAAGGAGTGTTTAGGGGCGATCGAAAGCAGAGCCTCACCTCTATATTTGTGTTCGTTAATTCTAAGTTGGGGGCTTTAAATCATAAACCACGGATTTCAAAATGGCTCAGTTATATCCAAATAAAGGACTGGCACGAAATGAAGTTCCTCACCCTCTGTTGGGAAAGGAGGACTTTTACGAAGACAGAATTATCGAGTATAGATGTGCAACATAAAAGACGAGAGTACCGCTATAGCTAAGAAAGGCAAGTTTTTTCAGCAAAAATAACGAGCTTAAAAACTTGGAAAGAAACTGTATGTCAAAGATTAAAAAGAGTGCAAAAATAAGGTTCTTTTTTTCTCAAAATGATTGTGTTATCAATGTTGTTATCAATTGAGAAAGGATCTGTTGAAATCTTCACCACAACACCTCTACTAAAAGATACTATTTGGTGTTGACTCAAATTTGTGAAAATAGACACTTTTTGTTAGTGACAAAGAACTTATTCTAGCAGGACAAAAAACCTTTTTGAGAGGGGTTTTAGGCCAGGTTCTGGACATTTATTTCCCCTTGAACTTGACCTACACTGAAGATGTGAAATTTAGGAATTTTTGTGGTTACAGTTATTTTGGTATTGTGTATTCACATAGGTTTCAGCTTTCAGTTCTGGAAACTTGAAAAGACTTGAAACTTTCCTGGGATAAACACCAGGGAAAACACAGTATAATTTCTAAATAGTTTTTTGAGTTTTTTAATTTTGAAAAAAGTATTTTTCCAGCTTACAATTGACAATGGAACGCGCCTTCAATTACCTTCACAAAAGTAAGCCATTAATGGCAATCAGATGACGCATAGAATAGAAAAAAAATACTTCAAAAAATCATAAACTAAAAACTACAACTTCGCTTTGGCTTCTTGGATTTATAACCACCAAAGTATGATAGAAAGGTATTGTTTTGTTTAAATTTTCAAGGGACAGTGAGTTACAAAGAGTAATGGTACATTTTCGTACCCCCGCGAAGGTTCTAAACAAGTTCCCGCCCTCCGTCACTTTGGCACACTGTCTTGACACCCCCAACGCACATATTATTTGCCTTCACACTACAAACCTAATATCAAACAACATAAAATGACAGTTTTTACAATATTTAGAGTTGAGAAACTTGTGTTTTTTGATGGAATTTTCACACCATTCTGTGCAATTCACCTTGTAGCCGGTTTGAATCTGTGAAGGCGGAGTTGGTAATTCTTTCCTGTTTGATATCGTATTGAAGCTAAAGATTTTCTATTCTATTCTTTCTCTGCCTTCATTGTTTTCTTTGTATGTTAAAGTTTTACTTGCAATAAGACAAACTCTTGCGTAACTACTGCATTTTGAGTACAACTATGAAGAACACCATCAGTAGTCTTCAACTTGTTTTGAGCGTTAGGTTTTAGCAACTATAAATGTTCAGTAGCTTCCGATTGAAACTGAAAGATTTTTTTTATCTTTTCCTGCACCTTTTCTGCTACTTTCTCTACCATCTTACAAACACCAAAAATGCTAAATATTGTATTTCCAACAGAATACTAAGAACTTGTATTTGCTAAATGCCTTCAGCTCATATATTACTTCCAGATTGGCCATATTGAAGTCTAGCAATTTTTTAATATGATATAAGAAGAAACATTATACAGCCTACCAATCGCCTGATGAAGACTAGCATTTGCAGTCCTAACGTCGCGGTCCAAACCTTCAACATTCGTGAGACAAACGAATATTCTTTAAAACAATTCCTTGTTCGTTGCTGATTTGTCTTCCCCTAACTAAAGCCTTACTTATGAAGAACCAACCGAATTCAATTTTATTTTTTTGAGTATAAATAAAATAAAGACCTTTTTTATTCCCTACTAAAGCCTTGCTAAAGAACGTAACTGAATTCAAGCCGAATTGTTTGTAGTATCGACAAACCCTGACTTAAACTAGTTTGGAAACCAGAGATTATTTTCTATTTGGCGTTTGTAATTCTGACGGTTTGTGAAGCAACGAGAATTGAGTGTTAGGAATAAAGACCTAGAAATCATGATAAATACAAATACTAGACTGCCAAGAAACCTTCTGGTTTACAGGGTATAGACTGATTATTTGCTGACATTTGAAGGTTAATAGCAAGCAAATATTTGCTGTTAGATCTTTAGTTGAGACATTTTCAACATTTTTGTGACAAGAGAAAACACTGAAACGCTTCTTTTTATTTACTTACAAACATTCAATGTTTTAGTTAAAGAAAAACAATATAAAAACTGATTTGCAACGAGTTAAACATGCCTTTCGATTGTGTTGAGTTGAACAAGTTCAGTACTTTGAAGACTAGATTTTCCTGTAACGCTTGATGTGGCGTTTTCAAATTCGTTAGTGTAAGAACTTGCTTTTGATTTGGAAAAAAACACTTTACTGCATTGTTAAAACATCCAGGAAAATTCCAATGCTTACATAAAAGCAATTTTGATTGAAAGTTTTTCGAGCTTCTTAACATTTTGATCAAACTATTTAAATTTTATAGGTGTGTTATAATTTTCAACAACGTTTCAACTCAAAATATGTTTATTTTTGTAAAAATGAAAACAAAGTGCAAACTTCAGTTCGTTAAAATTTGACTGTTTGTTGATGACATGAACAACCGCAAAAGCGCTGTAGAGACAGGAAATAATAAGTTTACAAATTGGTGCATCTACATCCACAGTTACTCACTACAAAGACAACTGAGAAATAGTTACTCAAATAACTGAGTAAATCGAAGGATCCACAGTTACTCACTGCAATAACGACTGAGTAGTAGTAACTAAAGTAACTGAGTAAATCGATTCATACTCAGTAACTCACTGCAATATATAACGACAAAGTAGTGGTTACTCAAATAACTGAGTAAATCGATGCATATCCACAGTTACTCACAGAAAAAACAACTGAGTAGTAGTTACTCAAACAACTGAGTAAATCGATGCATCCACAGTTACTCACAGAAAAAACAACTGAGTAGTAGTTACTCAAATAACTGAGTAAATCGATGCATTTCTGAAATGATTTCAAAAGCTTTTTAACGCAAACACGACTAAAAAAAATCATGAAAATCATGTATTAGAATAAAAACCGTCGAACCATTACATTCATAATAGCAAAACGTGATATTTAGTTAGTATAAAAGTAGGGACAACATTTTGAAAAACTGAAAACGCCTTCGAGGGCACCAATGTTAAGCTTTCTGTTTCACTTTTTTACGCTATTCTTTAATTCATATATTTTTGTATTTTGATGTTTAAAGTTTCTTTATGTTCAAGTTTAGAA
>JAUPMH010152667.1:0-13732 GCA_032270665.1 Metridium farcimen
TTTGTAACACCGTAAAAAATGTTGACTTAACTTTACTGACGTTTCTAGCTTTAGCCCTTCGTCGGAGTAAAAGAGTTAGACTAAGAGAGATACTAAGTATTAATATTTTAAAGGCCCGGACAAACGGTTACAACATTTGCTTCAACATCCTTTCGATTTTGTTGAATGGCGATGTTTAAAGCTTTTAAACTCTTTCAACATTGTTGAAACGTGATGAATCGATGTTGAATGTTGCGTGTTATCAAGATATCAATGCAAGATACCAAAATAACTGGACATTTTGTCATATCATTTTAATGCTATCTTACCCTGCGAGAAGAGGGCTTTTTCTAGTACATGCACGACGAGAAAAAAACTCTGCTGCAAGGGTAGTGCTATCTGGTAACAGTCTCTTTATTTCTGACGAAAAACAACGAGAGAGACTAACTTTACTGGGGTATAAAACTGCCCGGGGGGACTCCCTTATTATGGATAGTGGTGCTCCACGGACGGTTTTGAAAATGACCCTAAAAGGTACGCATAAATTAACTCAAATACCGATTTCTGACCCTAAAAGGTATAATATATATATATTTTTGATTTAAAATTGATAAATACACTCATCTCATGAATGTTGATGTATTATTGAAGTTAATAAATATTATTTTTATATACCCGGCCTAAAAGGTACGGTGCCAGTTCGAGACGCGACGGGCACCGCTATCCATTTTTTAAGGGATTTTAGTATTTTATCTCCTAGTGACTATTTCATTTATTTAAGTATAAAAAAATGTGTCCCCACTATTAGTGCCAAATCTGCCTTTGTGCCGGTAAATCGGAAAACCCTACTGACTTATCGTTGTTTGAGCTAACACTGGATTGTAGGGATCCAATCGTTATAAATGTCTAAGTTATGATAAAAGAATGGAGAAGATTCTTTTCACTGAAGGAAAGTGATGAATGGAGCTGTGAGAATAATAAGCTGTCAAAGCAACTATAGCAATCAGCTGAAAGCAATAATTCCTGTTTGAAGACTATAGAAAATAAAATTATAACTGTTGTTGTCTTACTAAACATGAATTGGGTGACATAAGTATAGACTTTTGGTCTACGAGTAAGCATTGGCTGGCAGCTCTAGAAATTGGCGGCTTTTTTATTATTTTATTTTCTGAATAAGTCAAAATATAACTAATTTTTTCCAACACTTTGTTAGCAGGGAATGCTATCTCTTGCTTCATCCTAGTATCATGGACATCTTCGTCCCTTAATGCACCATAACTATACAACAATTACAGTCATGCATTGTAAAATACCGAGGGAAATTACCAAATTAAAAGTGTCCACCCAGGAGTGCATGGGCGTAAGGGTTTGCGGTTAAGCGGTTTCGCGTTATTTTTGGTGGGGTTCTGCGTTTTTTTTATTTATAGGTGCGGTTCTGTGGTTTTGCAAAACTGTGCGGTTTGATCATTCAGATCATTCAGATCATTCAGATCATTTAACTCCCGTTTTTGTTTTGTCAAGTTTAGTTTATTTATTGCAGTTGCAGGTTTATTTTAACAAATTTTGCGGTTTTGCGGTTTCCAATCCCCCTTACGGTCCTTACGCCCCCTCTATCAGCTTTTTACGTAAAAATAATTCTATAATAAAATACATCGATGGTCATAAATATAAATACTAAATAGATCTGCTCTCTATATTAAGCTGATATACTCTTTTGTTCAGTATTCACTAAAATAAAGAAAATTTATATAACTCAAACATTTTGCTTTCAACAATTACATAAGATGTACAATGCATTGCGGTCTTGGAATGCACTATTTGGTATTCAGTATTCACATTTCAACCTTTTTGAATTCGAAATAGTTTAATAAGAACAATCTCGTCATTGTTAGTTGCGGTTTCTGGGTACAATGCAATATCAATTTTTCTCACCTGTTTGTAAACATGCATGGTGCTCAGTCCAACCAACTAAATTGCATCTTGTGGCCAGAGGTTATTTTTCCTCATCCTTATTGCTTGTCGCTCTAAGGATAAAAAAAATAACTGAATTGAAGCTAAAGCCGGAAAAAGGGCGAAATATTTTCCCGGTGTTTTTTTTATTTGCTTTATTTGTGAACAGAAGATATTGAGTATGCGGCGAACGGTTTTCATGCGTTTTGTACGTGTTACGGCTGCCATGTTTTTGAAAAATGGCACTTGAAGTGATGATTTGTTAATATGTTCAATCATTCAATATTCTTCCTTGATAAAATAAGGTCAATGTCAAATCTTTCTTTGCCTAATATATTTTAATTATATGTCAAAATAGTATGTTTTTTTTTGTCACTTCAATGTTTCCGCGCCTTGCCCGAGGGCAATATGCCGCCTATTAACGTCTGGCCTATTATAGGCCAGACGTTTGTAGAAAATGCTAACAAAACACGGAACACGATGGAACGCGGGCGGATATTTATAATTACAACGTGTCAAATGTACGGCTATTTATAACTAGACTGAGTCGTTTTCATTAACCCGTGAAACACTCTTTAGTGTATCTCTCTTTAATGCACCTTAATTCTATTGTGTTCTTTTGTTGTTATTTTACTATCACACTTTAACTAATACACTTTGTTTCACGAGTTATAAATGAAAGCAACTCGAAGTATAGATTAGCTTCCCCGTGAACAAAGTGAACAAAATGTATTAGTTAAAAAGTCAAATAACAACAAAAGAACACAATGGAATTAACTAGAGGGATTCCTCTTCGGTTTTGCAATGCGCAAATCTTGTATATATACATCTATTTCAATTAACGTTGTCCATCTGGAATTGTTGATCTGAGACCGATAGGAATTGTGGGAGTTCATTAAACTGCAAATACAATGTTTTAATCACACTTGAATGGTGCTGAATTACAGATAACAGTATATCAGAAGTAAACATTAATATTCAAGCGTGATTATAATAGTGTATTGGTAGTTTAACGAGCCCCCACAATTCCTATCGGTCTCAGATCAACCATTCCAGATGGACAACATTAATTGAAATAGGTGTACACCTAATTGCAAGCCGAGCTTGTCAAATGAAAAAGAACATTAGTAATTTAGTAAGAAATGAAAACAAAAGAAAGAGTTCAGCTTGAGTGATCTTCTTTTGTCTTTAATTAATTCCTTTCCCACTAAATTACAAAAGTCAGGGCAACGTTCTTGCAATGAGGTGTATCTCTGTCACATGTTTTCAAAATTACAGAATTACGAATTTTATGAGACTTTTCATTCACGTTATGTGTTAAAAATGCTATATATAAATAAAATTTGAATTAATTCCTGAAACTTTGGGACAAGAAAAAGTGTTAATTTAAAAACTCGCCCCAGTTCTCTCTCAGAAAACCTTCATTTTACCAAAAAATGATGTTATTTTATAAAATATCTCACAAACGAGATCTGTAAAACCTGTTTTCTTGAAATGATTTACATAGCCAGCATATATATAACACAAAAAACTATACACGTAGAAACATGAAAAAAAATCAACATTTCTTACGGTATATTTCAAAAGTTCCAAAATCGAACCAAAACTATACACCTAATTGCAAGAACGTTGTCCTGACTTTTGTAATTTAGTGGGAAAGGAATTAATTAAAAAAAAAAAAAAAGAAGATCACACTCAAGCTGAACTCTTTCTTCAAGAAGTCACTAGAACAATGTTCTTGCAATTAGGTGTTCATCAAATAAATAAATATAAGTTTTAAAGTAATAAGGCCTCGTCTACACGAATCCGATCCGGCTGAAACCGCATAGAAATATTTGTGTCCACACGAATCCGAGTATCCGGAGGATTCAAGTAAAAGTATGCTTTTTAAGTGACCGGATTCACTGGATTCGTGTGGACGATACTAGGCCGATTCGCATCAAAAAGTATGCGGTTTCAAAAGTATCTGGATCCGTGTAGACGGGGTCTAAGATGAGGCATAATTACGGACGCAAAATCGTTGTAGACAAAACACACGTGGAAGTAAAGAATCCCGCTGAATTAGTTGACCTCAGTGACATTAACCACACGCGGGCTTCCTGTGGTACTTGAAATTTAATAATTACTCGATGGGCGATCGTGAATGCCGCCGTGTTTGAATTTTAATGATGTCAGCTGCAACAATCGTTGTTTAGTGGAGTTGGCATGATTGAAATTCAAACACAACGGAATTCACGCGGCATTTTTTTCACGATTTAAGATTATACCCATAGTGCACTTGGGTCTTGGAATGACCTATCGCCTATAGCCTATCGCCTTTGGCAATGACAACCTTTTTTGAAATAGGTGTATGATTTACAAGTCAGTAATATTGTGTACCGCTGAAAACGGTCTTGTTTTTTTTAACGGCTGGCTTAAACAGGTAAATAATCCCCCCCCCCCCCTCCCCGACTGTTACTCAACAAAACATCAGTAAGTACATCTCATTAGCACCTGCTATAAGAACAAGTGTCAACTACTGAACGCCTCATATACACCAAATCGAAATATGGTTACCAATTTGAATAATTAATTTTTCTTCTTGACTGACTACAACTTCATTGTGAACACGAGGCTAGACAGCCAAGGACAACAGGAGTTCGTCCCGATCTTGGTGGTATTTTTCACGTGCATGTATTTCTTGTTTGTGATTCAATTTAAATGACACCTGTATTTCCTGCAGTGTTTATATGTTACGGAGCAACACAAACTACCACAAACTACCACAAGCAATCCACAAATACCTGGCGCAAATATCTGGCGAAAGCACGTTTGGGAGTATTTCCACTGCGCAACTCTTAATAGATCGTAAATAAAGAAAACAAAAGTGTTCTTGAATATAGAAAATCGTATCGCATCGAATGGGATTGCATCGTATCGTATCGAATTGGATTGTATCGTATTATCCTGTATTTACTGGACACGTCATATGAATTAAGTATTAATTATTGTCATTACGCAAATAATCCTGGAAATTATTTAATTTAGACCAGTACCAACGCGGATAGAGACGAACGCAAGCTGCTGGTGAATATAGTACCGAAAAATGAGTTAACTGAATGACTGGGAAAGATACTTCTATGGATAGATATTCAAGCTTATTCAAAATACTTGGCTTTTTGATAAACCGGTACGTAATATTTAAAGTTAAAAAGCTAAACTTCATGATTTGACTACAGGATGCGTCGATATCCGATAACACCTCTCTCTTGGGACACCCATGCATATTGAGACAGTATTTAAAGTAGTATTAGTATTTAAAGTATTTTAATTATTTTGAAGTTGTAAAAGCTGTTTTTAAACTTGCTGCTAACATAGCCGTTTGCGGTATAGTTTATTGAATTTCTAGTCTTATCTAATTGTTTTAGAGCTAAACTTTGTATAAGAATTAGTCGGCCTCATAGTTTCACGTTAAGTTGTCCGTATTCCATATACTGATGTTTTTAATTAATTGGAAAAGCTGTATAATATCCAACTGATTAGTTTGAACTATTATTGTTCATAGAACGTGTAAAATTATTTCACTAAAGTGTTTGCATGATTCTCTGAGTTCAGTGCACATGAGAAATCTTCTCTAGTTTCCGTTTACATTTCATTATTTTCCCTTGAATTAGTTTTTCAAAAAAGGTGCTTTGTTTTGGACAGGTTTGATAATTAGAAATGCAGCGTGGCTATACCTGTTGTACATTAGAATTTAATCAAAACAAATATTATTAAAAGGAAAAATATAAGAAATTATTTTAACTATAAAGCTGGTTTATAGTTAAAACAATTTCCATATTTTCCCTTTTTATCACAATATTTGTTATGATAAGTTATGATATATAGTGTAACTATAAAAAAAATCATTTATATTAATATGTATCCAGCGTGGTTGGTCATGTGGTCTAGTGGTTAATATATATGGGACTAGAAAGCCGAAACCATGGGTTCCAGTCCCGCCAAGGGCAACTAGCCTGCAAAGCATGTCGGTATTTCTTCTCTTGTTATCGATTTTTTCATACGCTATTCTTGTTTGATATTTTAGTTGTACGTGTTTGTGATATATTACCATAACAAGTTGTTGCAGTGATAGATGATGAAACAAATATTCCTTTAAAAAACGTGTAATGACACAACAAATTATTCCCATTAAACCCATGGTCGCTTACCGGCATGCTTTGCGTTGTTTATTTTGATTTGAGAGTTTAATTCATTCATTCGCATTCAGTGAAATCAGAACATTTCATTTGTTTTTTTAACAAAAGACTGCATGACAAATAAAGCATAAACCAGCAAAAAGCTAATAAACAGCTATTTGTTTGCTTGTTCGTATGTTGTCTATTAGTGGTTTGACAAGAACTAATCCATTGTAAACTCCAATCAGGAATTTTTCACACTTTATATACTTAAATATTTATTTATTTAATCACTTTTCGCCAAGTGAGAAAAATAACAAGCCACATGAACACGTGAGAAATGATTTTATTATTATCATTTTCGCTTTTCATATATTTTTATCAGTTAATTGATTAGAGTGAATGGTAAAATCCATTTAGCTAAGATTATTAAGGGACGGACCATGAAATATTTCATGGTGGTGGGGGAGGGTATGTTTGGGCTAATACAACCCCCCCCCCTCCCCCCTCGTATCCTCAAATACCAAATGGTCCTATAAGAACTGAACATTGTTTTTTCAATTTCATTTTGTTGTCACCACTACTCACTACCTCCCACATGGGAGGGAATTGACTGCGGGTGGTGTCTGGGACAGGTATCAACATTAACCAAACAGTCTTATTTTAATGGATTTAAAAATGCACCAAAAAAGCTTTCTAAAAGGCAAAGTTTTTAAGCATGAAAATAATAAGAACACGTTAGAGAAAAATCTATAAATAAACAATCGAAAAAAGTTTTGTTTAAACCCAAACTTGTGCAGCACACCTGCTCTCAGTTTCCGACATTTTCTCTCGATCGTCTAAGCTTGAATTTTGTTTCTGAAACTATCGTATACAAGTTTGCGTATTTTGTTTTTAATTCTGTTCCACAAAACATAATTTGAAATGTTTATTTTATGGAATTCAGGCCATATTCGGTTAGTGTAACCACAATAATCTTTTTAATATGCTATTATAAGCTTGCATTCATAAGCAATAAGCCCATTAGTTAGACAAGCATGACATTTGAAATTTCTATAAAGCTATCAATAGCATTGTAAAGCCTGAGTAACTTAAACGAATGCGTGTGTTAGGAGGACAGAATTGAGGTCAACCTCTCCAAGCATAGCTAGTTTTATTTGTCTTTGCTCACTAACCATTAAAGACGTTTTGGTTGAATGGTAGAATTACCTTCATATAAAATTCACACTCGAAAAAAAATTCCACACCGAATCTAAGATAAGGTAAGTTATAAGAAATGCCGTTTATTTAATGATATTTTAAGCTGCTATTATACTCAAATACTATTTAAATACCTAGATATTTATAAGAGTGTAAATTACATCGTTTTCTTAAGTTTTATCACGAATTGGAGCGCAAGTTTTGAAGCTGGTAGTCATATGTATATCACACATTTTATTTGGTCGTTTTGATGCCACACTTTTCAATAGAAAGCTTCACTGAAAGACCCTTAATTTTTCTGTTATAATCCATTGTGTCTAATAGACTAAAGTTTATTATCATTATCATATATTATATTATAGTTCCGTCATTATTTATATTAAATAACACTCGCTAGACCAATTATCTTTATTACATTAATTGACTATTAATTTTACTAATAGTTGCGATAGTTATCTAGTTAAAACTATTATCTATAGCGAAATCCAATTGTCTATTTTAATAGACATTTCGTTCACCGTAAGTCAAGGCAATTTCAAAGCAATTTTATTACAAATATGAAATATTACACTATCACTAGTACAAAGATTTAAATCTTGACTTTGTTCAGCATTGCTAAATAGTTATTGCTAGTTCAGTTTACAAATTGATATGTACAATGATCTAAATTTATCAGTTAGAAATCATAAAATTCAGTAATTTGATTGCTTATTGACCTAGGATAAAAAAGTAAATAGTAAATATATATACTATCTTTGCTATCAACATTGCCATTTAGTACTAATTGTCAATATAGATATAAATATAAATATAGAATTATTTACATTTATGCAAAAAATGATATTTTCACACGTAAAATTTTCGTATTTTTATTTATATTTCACTGTTATTTATATAATAAATATATAGTTTCTAATATAGTTTCTATTTAGAGCTGCATTGAGTGAGCTAATTGTTACAGTCATAGCCATGAAATCAAATAGTTTTAATAGTTAAAAATGATTAATCGAAAGTCTAACAATTTTTACTTGCTTTGTCAATCTGAAACTTACTCAAGTTTTCTTGAGTTGGCAAACGTACCAAATGTTATAATTAATTTGTTATATCAAGTTGGTTTCGATTACCATCAATTGTTCGACACTAATCGACTAATTAATTGCGACAAAATGGTATCGACACCAACTAAGACGGACTTCAAACGTCGCATCTCACATGTGCCGAATCTAATGCAAATGAATTCAAACAATAGGTTTTGCTCATTTGTATTAGCTAGATTAACTTTTCTCAGCAGTCGATCTGGATAACCAATGAATCAATTGTGATAGAAAATGTTGTATTATTTAGAAATGATATTGCTTTTATTGCGCTAATTATTAATTCATCAACAAGTTTAAAAATAGATTAAAAAGAATTTGAACTTTTGTATGAAGTTTTCTAGTCATAAAAGCGATGTTTGCAATATATGTGTACAATTAGTTTGCAGTTAAAATGAATTTAATTAGTCCAGTGCAATTTCCTAAACAGCCAGGTATAGCCGGGGAAACTTCCCTCCTACAGAGAGTGACCACATAAAACAAAAACCAATCAAAACCACAATATCACAAGTTATTGCTTTTTGCAAGTGTGGTTAAGACGACACTTGAAGCCAGGCGCCGTTAGCTCGAAACATCTCCTATTTTATTTAACTTTTAAATGATTTTTGCAGAATTAAATACTACGCCCACCTACATTGCGGTAATAAGCTATTCAGTGTTTCAGTGGTATAAGAAACGACAGTATTTCAAGACAGGAGCATTAACTTCTCAAGACATATCCTAATGTATTAAGTTTTATCGGTTGTTTTTTTAGTGGGCCCTCGGGGATGTTTTGCTTTTACAAGTACGTGCGGTTACGACGACAACTAAAGCTGGGCGCCTTTTGCCGAACGTTGCGGGTGGTAAAGGGACATTTCGAGAAACGTGATTTGATGGTTATTATTCTTCGTGGATCGTGAAATGACAATTTTATTTTCCGCGATACGTGATTTTGTTTCCGCGTGAAACGTGGCATACCATTTATATTTTTTCTTACTTTTCATGAAACGTGAAATCATCATTTTATTTTCCATGAAACGTAATCCCCCCCCCCAGTTTACCACCCTGAGCGTTTGGCCAACCTCTTTTGGACTAGTCGCTGAAAAAGTTGGAGAAAAGTTTGCTGAGGGTTTAAAGTTACAAGTGCGGTTAATACGAAAACATAATCTAGGCGCCTTTTACTGAAAATATCTGTTTAATATTGTATTAACATTGTATTATACACCGAACGCTTGGGACAATCTCCTTGGAGCTGTACGGCAAAGTTCGATGAGAAATATTTTACTTTCGTATTTATACATCCTAATAGAAAAGTAGCAAATGTATCTGAATGCCGAGAAACAGAAACAATTTACAGAAGCGAAGATCGAATTAATTGCGCAAAAAATCTACGAATAACTCTCAAAGGTAACTCTCATTTTCCAAGAATGACTTTCCATTACAGCAAATCCATACGGTTGGAAATTCAATTCCAAATGGTAAACGGTTTTTTTATCAGGCACTGACCGGGAGAATCTGTAGGCGATCCATTATCATGATTATATATATATATCAAGATCCGAAAAGAGCGGGAAAATAATTGGTACACGCGTCAAACCGGAAGATCCGAAAAGAGCGGAAAAGTGCATTATCTCAATCACAAGCCCTAGATTTCCGGAAATTCCTGATTGGAAAGAGGCGTACCATGCATTTGTTTTATAACCGGAATTACCAGTTTTTCCGTGTAAAAGGGAAGCACCTCTGTTTAAAAATAAAACCAGTTCAGTTAGAGATAAAATTAAAGACTGAAAAGAACAAAAGGAATCGTCTGCCATTTGATGCAAGATTTAACAAAGTAGTCGAAATAGGTCCTAAACTCACTAAAATATGGAAATAAGATTAAAATAGAAATATAATCAAAATTTTAACATATTTTCTTCTTGCAAAACCATTTGGTAAAATTAACGCACCTTTTGTTGTAGTTAGATTGATCAATCATGATTGGCAAGGAGAGAAGCAAGACCAGCAAATACGAGCAGCTACGCCTAGAGTGTCTACGTGAAGGCAAGCTGTACGAGGACCCAGACTTTCCTGCAAATGACAGTTCGTTGTACGTTAAGAATGCTTTTGATGTGAAAATAGAATGGAAAAGACCCACTGTGAGTATTGAGAAATACAGTAAAAACCCGCATATAAGAACCAGTGGATTAAGTTAGACCCACTATAGGCTAAAATTTGCCTTTTTAAGCACCTGTTAAAAAAGAACCACTTTAGGCTAAAAAAATTAGACTGGTTCTTATATGAAAGGTTTCAAGATTTATTTGGTCATTTGAAAAACTATAAGTTGAGTCTGAATATGACCAAATTTAAAATCAATGCACGAAAAATGTTTTACAAATGTATTATCAGTTAGTTCTCAATGAGAATACATTCATCATTCAGATGCTTCTACATAACAATTTATATAACATAAAAACACTATATAAGGGAAATTGTTTTTCCTTTGTAAATAAGAACCAGTTAAGAACCACCTTAGCCTAATTTCTCACTAAATACCAATTATATAAGAACCACGAAAAATAGTGGTTCTCCAAGTATATGCGGGTTTTTACTGTATAGCAAGCAAGCAAACAAACACACACACACACAGTACACATACAGACAGACAAACACAACAAACAAACACAAGCAACTGGCAAACAAACACAAACTAACAAACAAACAAACAAGCAAGCAAGCAAGCAAACAAACAAACCGAAAAAAAACCCCAGCAAACAAACAAAGTCGACCTACCAAACCACCCATTCACTCCACAATACTTTTTCTCGTCACAGGAGATATGTCGTAACCCAAAGTTCTTCTCAGACGGTGTCAGCCGACATGATGTCTCTCAAGGACGACTCGTGAATTGCTGGTTCGTATCATCCTTGTCATCTCTCGCACAATACAAGTCTCTTCTATATCGTGTTTGTCCGCCACATCAGACATTTCGCCCTGGACATTACTGTGGTTTGTTTGTATTTCGATTCTGGCGGTTCGGTGAATGGGTTGAAGTCATTGTTGATGATCGATTACCCACGTATAATGAAAAGCCGTACTTTACAAAGTCAAATGACCCGAGTGAATTCTGGTGTTGTTTACTAGAGAAAGCGTACTGCAAGTAAGTATGTAAAGTTTTTAGAATCAGTTAATGCCATTAAAGAGGGGAGAGGAACAGGGATTAAAATATCCTTCCTCCCAGATTGTATACTATTTTTCTCACTCCTCCCTGATTTTCTTTGTTCTTAATTAATCTATAAATATACGCTATCTATTAGCCTTGCAAATGGTACGAATTTGAACCATTTCATAGTTTGTATTTCAGACTGATCATAAGCTGTTCGCATAAAATTGGCCCAAAAAAATTTACAATCAAGCCAATAAGAGTTCAATATGATATAATATATATAATACAATATATAATATATATATAATACAATATAATATAGTTCAATAATAGGCCCTTTGCAGAACATGGTCACGTGTTTCATTCCTCCATTCTCTTTATGTCACAGAAAAACATTGAATATATTACCTCATGAAATTTCAAGTAACAAGAAGTCTTGAAAGGGGAAAAACTAAAAGTTACCCCGATTATTAACCTTGAAAAGTCGCTATCTTGCGTGATGTTCACAAAAGCCGGAGGAAAAGAAAACCATAAAAAAATTAAACGCTAACTTTTCATGTCAAAAACAATATTTCAAGGAGTTAAGACGGACGACAGGTTTATAGAGGAAGAATTTTAAGTATAATATTGAATTGAAAATTGAAACTAAAGAATAAATCTCCAAAGATGAAGTGTTTTGTTTTTCGTTTTGTAATTTTTTTTACCCCGCGAGGTATCTTTGCACTCCAAAATCCCGTTTCTATGCGGTATCTAGGCACGTGACCAAGTCCTGCAAAGGGCCTATTATTGTCCACCAAAACAGACTGCTTTCAACATCCTTTCGATTTTGGTGGATGGCAATGTTTAAACGCTTATTGTTGAAACGTGTTGAATCGACGTTGAATTGATGTTGACAGAGTTAAAAGCACTTAAACATTGCTATTCAACAAAATCAGACGGATGTTGAAGCAAATGTTGAAACCGTTTGCCCGTGCCTTTAGCACTAAAAAAATGTCACATGCATAGCACTACATAAGTTCACGTTAAATGTTCGATACTACTATTAATTGTGAACATCTATTTCGTTTCGCACCCAATGACAAACATATATGATTTCGTTTAAATCTACCTTTTCAATCGTGTAAAGGATGTCCAGCTGCAAAAACACTTTTATTACAGAAATTGCACGCGTGCCTTCTGATCTTATTCTGATGATTACGCGCTCATTCAGCTCTTGAACTTACATGCACGCGTGAAAATGTCATTTTTGAAACGCAATTCAAATCATTCGACCATTCACCATTTGTGAGTTTTGAATTTTAAAAATACGACGGAGTTTTGTCGGATGACTTGAGATAAATTAAAAAAATAGTCGAGAAATTCAAAGTTCTATACTAAATTTCACAGGTTTTTGTTTGCCCACTAAAATGTCTCTTGCTCTCATATTAGGATTAAGTTCTATCACAATTTAACAAACTCTCCATTGCTAGTCTAGTTGAAGCAAATAACTACAACAGCAAAATAAAAATCTAAGCGTGTCGACAGTAATTTGAAGTAGAAATAACCGAACTAGCTGTATTTTTTGACATGTTTAGATGGAAACTCGTGTTGCACAGAGAGATAGTAAATAAACATTCGGCGATGTTGTATGTAATTTTGCGAATAATTTTCTTATATTTTATCCCTTAAAACCTGTATTTTTTTCTATGGAAGTTAGAAATATATAATTCTTACCTGAAACTTACTGTTGTCCTACGATATGACTTCTACAGAAGGAAGAATTGTTTTGAATTTCCCGCGACAGCCATCGTCACCAAATCCAGAACGACAGCTTTCTGCACGTGCATGCTGAAAGTGCCACTGAATATATAATTAGGCACGTGACAATTCTTGCATATGAAATGTCAATAAAATGAAATAAGGCAATTCAATGCAATAGGTGAGCGTAGTGTTAGACCCCGTCTACACGGATCCGGATACTTTTGAAACCGAATACTTTTTGATGCGAATCGGCCTATCGTCCACACGAATGCAGTGAATCCGGTCACCGAAACCGCATACTTTTACTTGAATCCTCCGGATACGCGGATTCGTGTGGACACAAACATTTCTATGCGGTTTCAGCCGGATCGGATTCGTGTAGACGAGGCCTAAAATGAACTAAGGCAATTCAGACCCCGTCTACACGGATCCGGATACTTTTGAAACCGCATACGTTTTGATGCGAATCGGCCTATCGTCCACACGAA